>JASCZW010006222.1:0-105024 GCA_034211315.2 Aedes japonicus
TTCGAGTGGCCATGAACATTTTCTGTAGAAAACCCTAGCAATATGGGTATCAAAATTCATTAAATTCCTCCAGGAGGATATTTCTCAACGTTTAGTGGCCATCTGATGATTTTTCCTCGAACCTGTCTCTCCGGAATAGGTTTCCGTTTGGCCACAACTGGCCATTTTTGTTTAGAAGGGAACTCTGGCAACATGGGTTTCAAAATTCATGAAATTTAACCAGAATCCGATTTCTCAACGTTGTGTGGCCATCTGATGATTTGTCCTCGGAAAGGGAATCTCGGAACAGGTTCCCGTGAGGCAATGAACAAAACGTTGAGAAACATCCTATATTTCATGAATTTTGATAACCACATTGCCAGGATTTCTTTCTGAAAATATTCATGACCACTCGAGACCCCATGGGAACCTGACCCGGATTGGCCGGTCGTACGACAAATCATCAGATGGCCACAAACTGTTGAGAAATATCCTACTGGAGAAATTTCATGAATTTTGATACCCATATTGCCAGGGTTTTCTACTGAAAATGTTCATGGCCACTCGATGCCCCACGGAAACCTGTTCCGGAAAGACAGATCCGTGGACTAATTATCAGGTGGCCTCAAAACGTTGAGAAATTTAATTAATTTTGATACCCATATTGCCAGAGTTTCCTTCTAAATATGTTTATGACCACTCTAGGCCCCACGGGAACCTGTTACAGCATGGCTGTTCCAGGAACAAGCCGGCATATGGCCCACAATAGAATGGAAATAGTTTCTAGGAATTATTCCAAAGATTCTGACATCCATTCCTGGAAATTCAATAGATGTTCCGATATTGTGCCTCTGTACCGGAACACTGCCCCGGAAACCTGGATTTACAGGAACCAGATGAATTCAAATGGTCATTGTCGCTAATGTCCTTGAAGCAAATGAATTTATGAATATAATGGTGCAAAAAAATTAAAATCAGTCAATAATTGCCCGAGTTATAATCATTTGAATTTGGTGGGTACCCGAATACCCTGTCGATCACTTAAGGGGTTAAAAAAATCGAAGCCCCAACCTCTTCGCCCTCCCCCTGCTACTATACGAAATGTTTTTATGCAAAAAATTTCCTTCCAACTATTTTTAAGGTGTCACTGAATTTCAGCTTCCTGTTTTAAAATAAACTATGAAAATTCGTAATGTGATCCACAGGGTACGCGGGTACCCTTTCGATCACATAAGGGTTAAGGAACAAATTAATAAACCATTGTCTCCTCAAAGGATTTGCAGTTGCGTCCTAAAAAACGAACTAATTTTAAAAGTGAGCTACCTAGCGCCAACCAATCGAATGGGAAACAAACCGAGCAACGCAACCATCTGCGAAACGTACGAGCAAACAAGAAGACGACAGTTTTAGGAACTTTTTCATTTTTGCATGAAGACGAGTGACGGGCCCATAGTTCGAGTATAACTCAACAAAATAAAAGGCCATCGTCAAAGTTTCACCATTGTAAGCTTATGAATTAGCAAACAAGAAAATATGATTTTTCATGACTCAGAAAATGGTTTTTCATTCTTTTTCAAGCAATTTTCCTTCACTGTGAACAATTTTGTATGATTTTTTTTAAAGATTTTTTTTTTCTATATTCTTGAGAAAGTTTCATTATAGTTTGGATAAAAAAAATTCTACAATGAATCGTTCTTGAGTTATGAATTGTTGAAGTTAGTGATGTTCGGGAAAATCGGAAAACTTCAATTGGCGTTTGCCAGGAAAACTGGCAGCCCTGAATTTTTTAATACTGTTTTTACTTTATATATCCATGAACCCTACGCGTGGACTAATTTTCGTAACAATCTGAGAGCCTTCGGCCCAATCTGTACGATAATAAAAAAAATCCTCTGGTGTCTGTTTACCTGAAATTTAACTTCAATCGTAATAAATTTAGAGTACAAAATCTAAAACCGATCAGCATTGATGATCCAAGGTTGCCACATGCACAGATATATCGAGATTGACCCAATTTTTTTTTATCATATTGATGCAGATATCTGTATGTAAAGATTACAAATTTTTGAGATAAACCAAGATTTTTAGGATTTTTGGCAATTGCTTGTCAACTTAAAAATCTCAAATTAATAATAAGATCCCACTTTTTACCAATTCTACTGTAGTTGTGCTGTTTGAGGTCCATGAAGCAAAATAAACCAATTCACACTGACACCAACAATCAATAGGAAACTAGCGACTTGACTTGACTTGACTCCAGCCCCTGCTAACACTACAGTGACAGCTGACAGTTTGAAAGTCAGTTTGTGTATGTACCAGGTAGCTGGCCCCATATCTGATTGCCTTTGTCTTGAAAAGAGCTAACATCGCGGCGGGCCCAGTATCATGGGCCCCACTGACAACTGTTGAATCCAGCTGAAATTTGTAAACAAACCAAAAGAAGACGGATCCAATGTTGGCTTCGAAAGCATGATGGCACGTCAGCTACCTGTTAAAGATTGGACTCGGAAAAAATGCGACACTTTGTTTTGGGTGTAACTTTCTATCGCGTGGGTAAAAAATAATGAATTAATGATAAAAATTAAAAAATAATTTTGGGTAATATTAGTTTAGAGTGTTATGTTTATGTGTGCAAAATTTTATCGACCAAAATCTGTCAAGTAGTTTTCAAGATGCATTCGAAACAAGAAGAGCTACGCCAGCAAATCTTGGGTGCGGTGATCGATAATCCTGGTCAGTCGCACAGATGGATCGGCAAAAGGCTTGGAATCCACCATTCCACCGTGTCCCGCGTTGTGAAGATGTTCAAGCAGACGAAGACCATCGTGCGGCGCGCTGGAAGCGGCCGAAAACCGAAAACGGAATACCCAGAGAAGGCGCGGAAGATAAGGCAGTACTTTAAGAATAACCCGAACCTTTCCACCCGAGACGTGGCCAAAAAGGTCAATTCGTTGAAGTGGTCCGTCCAGCAGACCATGAAACGGGCTGGGCTACGTGTTTTTAAGGTCAGGAAGGCGCCAAACCGGACTGACAAGCAAAACACGGTGGCCAAATTGCGTGCGCGGAAGCTGTACCGTGAGTGGCTGGTCAAGTCAGGCTGTCTCGTCATGGACGACGAGACATATATCAAGGCGGACACCAAACAAATCCCCGGCCTCGAGTTTTTTGTCGGTACGACCCGCATGGAGGTTCCGGGAAAGTTCCGTATGAGAAAGATGAACAAATTTGCGAAGAAGTACCTGTTGTGGCAGGCGATCTGCTAATGCAGACGGTACAGCAAGCCGTTCGTTACAACCGGCACCATATACTTGCAGAAGCGCTTGCTGCCCTTTCTCCGCTCTCACCGTGGTCCCACGCTGTTCTGGCCGGATCTCGGTTCCTGTAATGGATTGGTACGAAGTGAAGGGCGTGATTGTGGTCCCGAAGGAGACGAACCCGCCAAATACACCAGAACTTCGCCCGATTGAAAAGATTTGGGCGATAATGAAGAAGAAGTTGAAGAAAAGCGGAAAAACATTCAAAACCGATGAAGCTTTGAAGAAAAACTGGGAGAAATTGTGTAAGGAATATGGACAAAGCCTCGCCCAAGATCTCATGAGCAGTGTTAAGAGAAATTTACGAGCGTTCAGCTTGGGGGAGGAAATTCAATAAATATGCCAAATTCAATTATGCCAAAGGGTCAGGGGTTTCAGGGGTTTCTTCTGACATCTCATCGACAGTATTTCAAAACATTCTTGTGATGGTTTTTTTAAGGAATCCCTGAGCTTGAAAAGTTATGTGATTCTAAAGGAGTCTTCGGAGGACACCTGCAAGAGCTACACAAGATAATTCCAAAATTTATAAGATAAGATAAAAAGTAATTGTTGGAGACAACCCTGATTTGTTGGAGCAATCTAGAAAGAATGTTTTGCATGAATTTATAAAAATATCGTTTATTTAATTCTGAATTTAAGAAAAATCCGCGTAGGGCTTTGTGATTTTTTTTTAAATTTTGTCTGAGATGTCTGACGGAACTTTAACATATAGGGTATTTGTCCCTTAACTAAGCCTATTATGCAATGATCGATTAAATTTTTTATTATAACTCATAAATAGTTTAAGCTGTAAGCGAGATTCAACTAGTTAGACACTTGTTAAGATAAGTTTGATAAGACATTTGGTAGTATGTATCACGAAAAGTTACACAACTCTTTTTATAAATTCAGAAAAATTCGATGCCTATGGATTTAATGTCGGTCTATTACATAAGCACCAAATTGGGTCTATTCATGGATGCAACTTCGTCCCATTCGATAGATTGATTATAAAATGCAGGCTTTGTACGTTTTTTTTCCAAATTTTTTGAATTTAGCCATTGCTAGCTGTATTCAAAGTACTTAATACAACATTTCACAGAACACTTGAGTGATGTTCATATTTGATTTATCAGCCATTCAATAATGAACACATTATAATTCACTATACAATGATTTTGTTCCTTCGGTTTGTGTTAAGACGAGCCACTTGAATATAAACAACCGAAAACTCATGCATTTCCACTTGAAATTTTACCAATAACAACCTTTTTACTACGTTATCGATACAACCGGCCATAGTTGGGAACATACAAAAGAATATGTCTCCAAAATTGGGTCTACGATTTGCTTTTAAAATCATTGTTTTTTTTTGCTATGTGAACAGTTAATTCGTAACGTTTAACTAGGTACATCCAGACTGCATTACTTGCTTAATCGATTCAATTAAGCCAAATTTAGATCACTTGAACTTGTGTAGATCATCTGTTCAGCTTAACCAGTGAAATCATGATGCCCCAAAAGTTTGAGAAATCGAAGTTGGTTGTCAAAATTTCAATGCTGTTCAGGACGTGATTTGGAATCGTTAAGCAGAAATTTCAGACTTGCATCAGTCTCTTTAGCCTGCCGAGAATATGTGAATCCCTCAATTACTCGTATCTTAGGGCCTGTTCATAAACCACGTAGGTTTATTTTTGAAAATCTAAGCCCCCCCCCTCGTAGACTGTTCTTCATATATTTTTTGCAATTTTGTATGGAACATAGATTTTGGTCAAACCCCTCCCCCTTATTATATCTGAGATTTTCAAAGTACGTGGTTTATGGGCAAACGCTTAAAGGATATTGTGAAAAGAGAAAGTATTCATTGCTGGTGACCACTTGGCAACTGCCGGGTTAACTGCATACTCTTGCCAACATACCGGTTGTAACAACATTAATCACGAAAAAAATATCCTTTTCTTAGTTTTTTTCATCACGTTTTATCATCTTTGAAGAAAAACAAAAACAAAAAGCAATCCTGAAACACTCCAATTTCTACAGCAATCACATTAAATATAATGCCAATAGCTATTTAGTAACTATTACTTCAACGACTTCTGGTTGGATCACAATATTGTTCAGAACAAGGAAGATTACATAGTTTGGGGCTAATTACGGTTCTCACTTTCCCCGTGACACCCGTAATAAGGGCAGTCACTCCCATTTGATTTTCACGTGAGTTTTTTCACCGTGATTCGTTTTAACCCATGAAGTGACACTCTTAATATGGAAATCTAGTAACATTACCTGTATTATAATTACATTTGGACTTACTTTTGCACAATCGATAATTAACGTTAAAATCGATACGAAACAATTTATTACGCACCTTACCACAAGTATCTGATTAAAACAACGGTAGACTAGTTTAGTTAGATAGAGATACTGTTTAATTTTGCTAATATAAATTATTTGTTTAGTTGCAAATAATCTAAGACTTGTCCATGAACTACCAATGCTCACTTTGTAGCTGCGTCTTGACCGGTTCAGCTAAACAACTCGCTTTATTTACGAGAACCCTGTTTCAAAATTCTTTCTTTTTTTTAGAGTAATTCATATCACACTTGTAAACATTACGCAATAATATGTATTTTCGCTACTTACCTCGGTGGAATCACTTCTAGTATCGTAGCCTCTCGGTAAACGGTTTTATTGGGATCTTTTACGTCTACCATTTCACCCTTGAAGTAATGGTCCTTAACAAAACCGAACACATCGTCAAGCATTTCATTGAAGGAGCACCGTTTAGTATGCGACGCTATCAATAAGAATGGGCCCTTGACGGCAGGTGGAAAATTTCGGAGTAACTTGCGTGCCTGTTTTTCCGAGTCCAGCGCTTCCGCATAAGTGAGATTCGGCTTTCCCGTGATCTCACAGGTCCACACAATCGATGAGATGAGTACAAAATGATGAAAATAGTCCCTAGGTTTGAAAAGAGAGACGAAAGCATGAGAACATGATTCGTTTGGGTAACAGAGTAGATAATGCTGCAAGAAATGGAGAGGAAGCCGTGGCATGAGTCAAAGCAAAATTTCATAAAAGCCATGATGAAAATGAGGCCAGCTGATGCTCAGCATATTTTGTACTGGTGTAATTTCGGCAGATCCCCTGAAAACCGAGCTAATTCTTGTTGAACAAGTTTGTCCGGGGTCTTGTTACGGATAACACACCAATAAAGCGAGATTTAATCACACATTTAGCTAACCGTAGCAAGTTTAATTACGGAATACACCCCACCATCGGACCGACAAAAATCAGCTTTCAATAGTTATACATTTTAGGACGCTGGGGTTTATGTTCTGTACTATTTAATGTCGACTTACTCATAATTGCTGAATATTTCATTTGTCGTCTCACAGTAAAACACCTCATCACTATCACGGAGTTTTTCCTGTCCAGACACTTTCTGGAAGAGCTTTTGCCGTAACAGAGGCATTTTTCTTTAGCAACTTCCCAGACACTTTTTCTGCTACTCGTTCGGTGGCTTGCTTGCTTTGATGTTCCGTGCTCTTCAATGGCTGGCTTGCTTTATTCACTTTTTTTCCTTTTCCCTCTCAACTGCTTGTCAAATCACAAGAGTTCCGCCACCATCACAAATACACCTACGTCCAACGACGTTAACAATGTCAAAGTTGCACTCACGGTTGGATTTGTTTACGCGCTAGTAGACTGAGCACTTGATGGCGGGAAAATGTATAATGAATATATTTTGCAATTGTGAAGTGAATAGTTATCATTCTCTGGAACAATAGTCACGGTGAAAACATATTTATAAATGGAAACCTCTCCAATCAGATACCTATCATCGATATAAGAAAAAAAATGTTTTTACTATAAATCACCGCTAACAGTCATCGACTTCTGGTAACTCACGCACAATGTTCTTTATATAAACGTCATTGGCTCCCGCATGCTCACGATGCTCACGAATCAATGTGTGGGTGTGTTGATATGTAGCGAATTTGTTTTCGATTTAGTTCTAACCTGGATCGGGTATGCAGATTTGGTTGACTTGTTGTATGTTGAACATCGGTGTGTTTGTCTTTATTTGAAATTCGTATCGGGTTGAGGATAACACTGACAATAAGTTCGGGTATCGCTGGTCGGAGCTGGTTCCTTCCTAGGCTCAAAAAGGAAAACGGTATTAGAGCACCACCACTGGAGTCGCTAGCGCTATCTCTATAGATCATTGCACGGAATGTATTAACCTCACTTTTGTGACCGTCCAGGGAGCTTGTTTACAAGGTGTTAGAATTCGAACCGCTCTAACGAAATTTTGCAGTGGCTTTTTCCTGGTTCTGTATATTAAGATTCAGGAAATGATGTAAAAATATGCACCGGTGTCTGTTTTCCGGCTATTGTACTCCAATCGTAATAAATTTAGAACACAAAATTTCAAAACGATCTTACTGAAAATACTCCAAGTCCGCGTAAACAAGCTCCCTGAACTGCCTAAACTGCATTGATGACGACATTGTGCAATGATCTATTCACTGAGAATATAACCGAGCAGAAACAAGGATTTGCACGCCCGGATAAAAATAACAATACAATTACAATTTAATAATATACTATGACAACAAAAATTTTTGCCGACCATGTATTTTACTGTTCAGATGTATCAAATAAATCCGTAATTTACATTGTAATTACAATAGATCTACCAACAATCAATACGCAACTAGCAATTTGAAATTGGCTCACTGTTGTAGAACCCCTTGGTCTGAAATACACCTTTAAGCCAGCAACTTAAGACCGGCGCACAATAGCGCGTCCCGCGTCGCGTCGGGTTGACGTTTCATTTTGAGATTAGCACTTCTCATAAAAGGCGTTGCGTCCGTCGCGTCGTTGTGCTAAAACGCCAAACATGTTCTAAAGTGCCAGCGTTCTCCCGCGTACGGCTTTTGTGACGCTTTGTTTTTGAGAAAATTCAAAACTGACGCGCGGTGCACACGGTTCGGGTGTATGTGTAGTTTGAATTCAAAGCTACTGGAAATGGAGTTTGAAAGTACTTTAATTGTGAAAATCAAAGAATTTGAGTGTCTGTGGTCAAAATCAAACAAAAATTATAAAAATACAATACTTAAAGAAAAAAATTGGCAAACATCGCATACAGCTATCCATTTTATATAATTTGCATCTCATCCTTTTCTATTCATCTATTCTAGTGGAATCAGTAAAGACCCGCTGAAGAGCCTACGGGATAAATTTGTAAGAGAGGAGAAGAAAGTTGCCTGGTCAACCACTTCCGGCCCAGCAGCTCCGGAACAGACAAGCTGGCATTATTACCATGAAATGCTGTTTCTGAAGGCTCACTGCCAAAGAAGACCCGTACGTAGACATTTCAACGACATTACAGCTCTAATCAAAGCCATCGCCTTTTCAGGACCGTAACAAATTTTCCGATGACCTCCCCGGAGATGCTCCAAGATCCGGAAACAACAGATGTACCAGACGATGATCAGAAACCTGAGAGTGGCACATCAGAGAGAACACCTGCCCGGTATAAAAGATCACGACCAGATGTCCGCTTCACCGATGTGCTCGACAAAGTGGAAGCAATGTGCTCTCCAGCACAACCGAGTCGGCATGCGTCTTTCGCTAAATACCTCTGCGAGAGATTAGAACTACTACCGCTTACAGTGGCGCGTTCTCTGGAAATAGAAATTCTGACACGTGTCCACAGTGTGATTGATAAATATGAGAATGATGCCTAAATAAACGCTGATAAAACATCAATAAAAACCTCATTAATTCATTCTAAATCTGATCATAATTAAAGGACCTGAGGCAGTCATTATGTTCCGCAATAGATTCCTGTTGGATCAACTAGGTGGTAAAATATTCTGAACGTAGTAGAAACCTAAAGGAGGGCATATCACTGTCCTCAACATTTGGGGGACACTCCAGAAGAGACTTTTTTTTTGCCAGAAATAAAGGGTTTCGAACAATTTGCCAGGGGGTAAGTCACTCGACCACCTTGTGTTATCACCCTAAAAAAGACAATCCGCCACACTTCAAACACACTCACCACCACATGAAAGATAAATTCATATCTGGCACCACTTACACGAATCGATTGTTTGTTTTTGTTTCCCTCTCGCTTACACAAATGTAATTCAGACGATGCATATGTGAGCATGTATTAAACGTCTAAACCGTGCATGGTTGCCAATAAGCATAAATTTTCGATTGTAGTTTGTGAAAACACAAAAAACACCTTCTGCCACCCCAACAACACATTCGTACACGATCAACACAAACACAACGTGGCCGAGTTACTCACCCCCTGGCTGACTTCAAGGTGTACTTTGGACCAAGGGGTCCCACAACAGTGAACCAATTTCAAAACGTTAGTTGCATAATGATTGTTGATTATAGCCTTCTGGTTACTTGGGTAATCAGTATAACCAATGCATGAGTTCCATTGAACTCACAAATGAATTTCATAACGTTATACAATGAAACTTATATCAACACTTACATGTTTGCCATAAGCCCCTTCTCCTAAATTGGCGGTTCTGGTATTTTACAAATGCTGAGATTCAAGCTTGAATGAGAGGTATGGTTCAACGTATAAATGAGCATGAGCATGATTGACCGCCCGAGGTTGCTACTCCGTTGTTGCCAGATCAGCTGTTATTAAACAGAGAACCAATAGATGATGCTTGGGACTAACATACATATTCAATGTGTAAAAACTGGTGATCCCAAACTAAGGCAATACCGGCGCCGGCCTCGCCCGAATGCAGGTCAAGTAGGGAATGGGTAGGAATATGTTGACGTGATACTCGCTTTATTGGAAGCCGCGGAATCCACTGCACTTCCACGAGAAATCACTGGGTGTTTGGATAACAGGATTGGGTGGCAGCTGGGTTCGTTTTGGTTAACGATAAGCTGTGAGGTGTAATTAAAGGGTGATACGGTCAAAATTTGGTCAAGGGAAAACGCGTGTAAATCGGTGAAATCGTTTATTTAAAAAATCAAATTAAATTTCTTTTTCAAGTTCAATTAGTATAAAATTCAGGAAAAATATTCAGTTAGGCTTCCGCTTTTCCAAATCCGAATTGCCGGGCCTTACGCTTGACCCCTGCCATCAGATTTTGTACAGCCACCTTGTCCACCTTCTTCGCCACAGAAAGCCAGTTTGCCTTGAACTGCTGCTCGTCCTTAGCAGTTTTTTTGGTCTTCTTTAGGTTCCGCTTGACAATAGCCCAGTATTTCTCAATTGGGCGGAGCTCTGGCGTGTTGGGAGGGTTCTTGTCGCTAGGAACCACCTGCACGTTGTTGGCGGCGTTACCACTCCATGGCCTTTTTACCGTAATGGCAAGATGCCAAATCCGGCCAAAACAGTACGGAACAACCGTGTTTCTTCAGGAAAGGCAGCAGACGTTTATTCAAACACTCTCTCACGTAAATTTCTTGGTAGACAGTCCCGGAAGCTATGAAAATGCTGCTTTTCAAGCCACAGGTACAGATGGCTTGCCAAACCAGATATTTCTTTGCGAACTTTGACAGTTTCGTGACAGTATCTGCTACCTTTCCCCTTCCTTTTCCCGTATAAAATTCCTGTCCCGGAAGCTGCTTTTAGTCGGCTTTGACGTAGGTTTCGTCGTCCATTACCACGCAGTCAAACTTCGTCAGCATCGTCGTGTACAGCCTCCGGGATCGCGCTTGGCCGTCGTATTTTTGTTTATCATCGTGATTTGGAGTCACTACCTTCTTGTTAGTCGATAGTCCGGCTCGTTTTTGGCTCGATGCACGGTTGTAGACGATACACCCAGCTTATTTGCGGCATCTCGGAGAGATAGGTTAGGATTTCGCTTGGAAACTACCGGCAACTCTCTTTGTCGTCTCAGCGGCTTCCGGTTTTCGATTTCCCCCGATCCAGACTTCCTGGCTGTCGACAAACGTTCCCCAAACACTTTAATTACATTTGTAACGGTTGATTTGGCAACTTTTAGCGATTTTGCCAACTTTGCGTGCGAGTAGCTCGGATTTTCGCGATGCGCGAGCAAAATTTTGATACGCTGCTCTTCTTGCTTGGACGGCATTTTGACAACTGAAGAGTGAATTATGGATGCAACCACCAGGTCCGGTAATTGTAGAAAAAGTTGACCCTTTGCTGGCATTTTCGCTTCAGGTACTCAATGTGAGATCTCCAGGTGCACTTGGAATCGAACCAGACCCCAAGATATTTAAATGACATAGAATGAGTTATTGGTGTACCCAAAATTTGAAGCTTCGGTTGTGCAGGGTTATGCTTCTTAGAAAAAACTACCAACTCAGTTTTCTCCGTAGAGAATTCGATACCTAGCTCTAGAGCCCAAGTAGACAAATTGTCTAAGGTATCCTGTAAGGGTCCTTGCAGATCGACCCCATTCGGTCCCGTGACAGACACTACGCCGTCATCTGCAAGTTGTCTCAACGTACAGTTGTCACTTAGACAACCGTCAATGTCTTTGACATAAAAATTATACAAAAGGGGGCTTAAACATGATCCCTGGGGGAGACCCATGTACCTAAATCGAAAAGCTGTAGAGTTTCCATAAGAAAAGCTCATATGTTTCTCTGACAGCAAATTGTACAAAAAATTGTTCATTAATGGTGAAAAAACACAAGCGTGGAGTTTATCTGAGAGAACTTCAACAGATACTGAATCAAAAGCCCCCTTGATATCCAAGAATACAGAAGCCATTTGCTCTTTTTTAGCAAAAGCTAACTGAATATCTGTGGAAAGCAACGCGAGACAGTCGTTCGTTCCCTTACCCCTACGGAAACCATATTGAGTATCTGAAAGCAGGTTATTCGTCTCAACCCATTTGTCCAGACGGAAAAGGATCATTTTCTCCAACAACTTTCAAATACAAGATAACATCGCGATGGGTCGATAGGAGTTGTGGTCGGACGTGGGCTTACCAGGTTTTTGAATGGCAATAACTCTCACCCGTCTCCAATCATCCGGTTCAATGTTGAGTTCCAGACACTGATTAAACAAGTGCAACATGCGCCTCTTTGCGACGTCTGGGAGGTTCTTAAGCAAGTTGAACTTGATCCTATCAGCCCCTGGAGCCGTATTGCCACACGAAAGGAGTGCGAGAGAGAGTTCTACCATTGAAAAGGGTTGGCTAATCTCATCTATCGAATTCGTTGTTTCTCGAGGAACCATTTGTGCTGGCACAGAATTTGGACAAACTTTTCGCGCGAACTTGAGGATCCATTGGTCCGAGTACTCCTCGTTCTCGTTGTTCGTAATTCTGTTACGCAATCTTCGCGCCGTATTCCAAAGGGTACTCATCGACGTTTCGCGCGATATCCCGTCCACGAATTGTCGCCATTAACCGCGTTTCTTGGCCTTGATGAGGCTCTTAAATTCTCGTTCGAGAGCCGTGTACCTTTTAAAGTGCTCAGGTGTTCCACGTCTACGAAAAACTTTGAACGCGTCGGACTTTTTGCGGTAAACCTCGGTGCATTGC
This sequence comes from Aedes japonicus, assembly GCA_034211315.2. NCBI lineage: Eukaryota > Metazoa > Arthropoda > Insecta > Diptera > Culicidae > Aedes > Aedes japonicus. Next base: position 12,788 of record JASCZW010006222.1, read on the forward strand.
TGATCCCACCATGGGGAAGGAGGTTTCCTGCGAAATGACGGTCCTGGAACTGGTCGAGTTTGAGCTTTAAGCGCGCTTTCCAAAATTAGGTTGCTGAGGAAGTTATATTCCTCCAGCGGTGGAAGTCCTTCTACCGTTGTTACGGCTTCATCTACTGCTGTCTTGAACCTTGTCCAATCGATATTACGAGTTAGATCATACGTGACGTTGATGGATTCCGGTGGAGTCAGCCCGGTGGCAATCGAAATTTTTATGGGCAAATGATCACTACCGTGGGGATCTTGGATCACATTCCACGTGCAGTCCAACGATAATGAATTCGAGCAAAGTGTGAGGTCTAACCTACTACCAAGTGAGGATGGACCAGCCAAGCGTGTAACTTCTCCATTGTTGAGAACTGTCATATTGAAGTTGTCACAGAGGTCATATATCAAAGAAGACCGGTTGTCATCGTACAGTTCTCCCCAGCCTGTACCGTGAGAGTTAAAATCTCCCATGACCAACCGCGGAGCAGGCAGAACCGAACAAATATCTGAAAGTTGTTTTCGGTTAATGGGTGCTCTAGGAGGAATGTACATAAAAGCAATGCAAAGGCTTTTATTTTTATTAACAGCCTGACATGCGACAACTTCAATACCTGGAATTGGAGGAAAATTCACTCTATAGAAGGAGTAGCACTTTTTGATCCCCAAAAGTACTCCTCCTCCACGTGAATCCTCACGATCAAGACGAATAATATTGAAATCATGAATCGGAAGATTTATTTCGGGCGAAAGCCATGTTTCACAAAGAGCAAATGCATCACAACCGATATTGTAAGCTAAAAATTTAGATGAATCCAATTCAGGAACAAGACTTCGACAATTCCACTGCAGGACAGTGATCAAATCCCGTACCTCTTTTGGCAAATTATCCATCGAAGGAAATGATAGCTGCAAGGAGGGGCCACTTTAATGTTAATTTCTTCAAAAAAGTTTTCACAGTGGGAAGCATTGCCATAACAATGCTTTTAAGAGGGTCAGAAATTTCGAGGTATTTGAAAATACCTTCCACAATATCATCAAATGAGAACAGCCCAGATGAAGAGGGGGCTTCTGTTCTTAAAATCGGGGCGTCAGGGGTGTTGGATGTCCCCGGGAGAGATGGGAAATCCTGTGTGTAGTTGGCACTACGAAAACCGGGAGGATTCGGATTAACCTTCTTTTCACTGCTCTTTGAATTGGGCATGTTGGTTTGAGGCTTCTGTTCAGCTGCTTTACCTGCTCGGACGCGTCTTCGCTTCCGTGAAGCACCTTCCGGAAAACTGAAAGATGTTCCCTCCTCAACCAAGTCCGAATCAGACTCGTCATCTGACAGAGGAGCGAAAGGATTTGTATTGGTATCGGGTGGCGAAGCTTTCTTAAGCATTTCTGCAAAAGATTGCTTCGAACGTTGTTTTAGCGAACGTTCTAATTTTTCCCCGCGTTGTTTATACGCCGGGCACGACGAGAGAGCGTGAGGAGGGGTTCCCTTGCAGAAAACGCATTTTAGTGTATTATCTGCACAGGGACCAGCCTCATGTTTCTCCCCGCAAGTTGAGCAGCGCGCCTTATTGCCGCAATGGGAGGCCGTATGCCCCATCTGCTGGCAGTTTTGGCAGATCATTACCCGGGGTACAAACAACCGCACAGGTAGACGAAGTTTGTCCAGTTCTAAGTAGTGAGGAAGGGCAGAGCCAGAAAAGGTCACCCGAAACGAGTCTGTGGGGGTAACTTTTTTCTTACCCTCGCTGTGCGATATTTTAACTAGTTTTCTTACTTCCAGTATCTGAACTGGGGGGAGAAGAGGGTTCTTGAATCGGCCAACCGCCCGCTTCTCCAAAATTTCAGGGCACAGACTCGCCTCTGTGACTACTCCTACAATCTCCACATCACGAGCTGGAATATAAACGCGATATTCCAGTGTAAAATGCTGGGAGGAAGCAATCTCATTAGCCTGCTTCAGGTTAGAGACGACAACACGGAGTTTATTAAATTTAACTTTCGTGATCTCTGTCACGGCTGAGAATCGCTTCGTCAAATCAGTAGTGATCTGGTACACGTTCAAAGGTTTCATTTTGGGCTGAAAGTAGACAACCCATAGACCGATCGAGTCAACCGGATACGATCGCGGTCTGAATATCTTTTGTGCCTCCCCATCATCGGGTGGCAAATGCATTTTTTCAGCCAAACCGTCCATGTCGAAGAAACCTCTTCAACATGCACGATTTGCTTTACTCGTGGAAGCGTCGCACGCTCCCAAAAATTTAAATCAAACACACACACACAAACAAAGAACACACAAATTAAACTCTAGTGGGATGAGGGACAGGAAAAAAAAACTTAACTAAATTACTGTTCTGTTGCTGCTGCTGCTGCTGACGCACCGTATGCGTGACCGTCGCACTTCTATGCGGGGAGCGGGGAGCGGTGCGCTGATGCGATCGCCTTCGGGTGCACTCGCTCAACGCTGTCGGATGACCGTTGGCGATGTAGTAGTGTATCGCTGGTATCGCGCGTCACCACGCGGAGATGAAGCGAAAAAAGGCGGGATGATAATTCGCCAGCTAGCACTGCTTGATTTGCTAATTTCACTGGAAAACCACACTGCTTTCTTAGAAAAACAACTCACTTTCACTCTATTCACTGGAGTGAATTGATTTTGAGATAAAACTACTGGCTTAGAAGGTTCGCACTCGAATAAATCTTCCAAAATAGCGGAGCGCTGGATCAAACGAACTTTCTTCTTTCGCTGAACGAAGTGGGGTGTCGACCTTTCCCAATGTTGTAAACAGTCATTTCGACTCATGTGGATTTTTTATTCCGATAACTTGGTTCAGAAGCTGACTTTATGATTATGATGTGTGATGAATTTGTAGCTCTTGGCTGATTCTAGAACTTTTTTTAACAGAGCATTGCCCTTATTGTAATATCAAAAGTGTTATATTCACTGTGTTCGATCCCAAACGGCACACAGCGTGCTTGCTGTTGGTTGAATAGCACCAAACACGCGTCCCCCCCATGAGCGTGTATTGTTTCCACCCATTTACTAGCAGCTAGCAGGCAAACAGCCTGACGCTATTATTGTGGCTCGAGTGGGCAGCGTGGAGCAACACCGCCGTGCGCACCGCATCATACAATAGTACATAGATGCGTCGCGCCGACGGTGTTGCTCCACGCTGCCCACTCGAGCCACAATAATAGCGTCAGGCTGTTTGCCTGCTAGCTGCTAGTAAATGGGTGGAAACAATACACGCTCATGGGGGGGACGCGTGTTTGGTGCTATTCAACCAACAGCAAGCACGCTGTGTGCCATTTGGGATCGAACATACCGGCGCCCGAAAACGAATGTTTTCCAATAGCGTTCGGCAGTAGCTTGCTGTTGGTTGTGCGGGCAGGATGGAACGTACTTGTTGGTGCTGGTTTTGACGCTGCGGTCCGATTGATGCTTGCAAGGCTTGCAATGAATGACACTCGTGTCCAAATGATGACGCTTGGGTCCAATGATGACACTAGGGTCCAAAAGGGTGGATGTTACGATCCGGCTGGTGGATGCTACGATCCGGCGAATTGACGCTACGGTCCGGCAGGTGGATGCTACGATTCGGCTGGTGGACGCTCTGGTCCGGCGGGTGGACGCTACGGTCCTAACGAGTGGACGCTCTGGTCCGGCGAGTGGACGCTACGGTCCGAACGGGTGGACGCAATGGTCCGGCGAGTGGACGCTACGGTCCTAACAAGTGGACGCTCTGGTCTGGCGGGGGGACACTACGATCCAATGCGAGTGGTGCTGGCGACAGTCCGATCATCCACGTTGTCACATCGTTCCTCAGGGGTGTCCGATATCCTGGTCACGGCACCAATTTTTCGTCCAGGGTGAGACGAGGCCCTACGTTGTGATTTATTTCCTTGTTGAGATGACGATGACAAACGAAAACGAACGGACTACTTTGACGATGATTTATTGCCACCGAGAGGCAGCGTGCCAACTCGGTGGGTAACGATACTTGCTACAATTACAAAACACCACTGTAACACCACTAAACTAAGAACATCAATGTGTCTCTTTTATAGGGGACACGCAGTACGGATCAATAATGCCGTGCGCACCGCATCGCTACAATGGTGAATAGATACGGCGCACCGACAGTGTTATTCCACGCTGCCCACTTTAGCTACAATAATAGCATCAGGCCATCATTGCATGCTAGCCGCTCTCCAATGGGTGGAGAGAACACACGCTCCCGGGGGGACGCGTGTTTGGTGCTACTCAACAACAGCAAGCACGTCGTGTGCCGTTTGGGATCGAACACAGTGTAATATTCAATTGATTTTCTATGGTTATTATTATTTGAATATTCGGTTATGCTGCTTTCACGCCTCAGATGTTTTTTTTTTAAATTATTTATTTGTACAGGCTCAATCGAATTAACTTTACAGAGCCAAATTTTTATACTTTTATACATCATTTATCTTAAAACTAAAGTTAGGAGGATAGAGCCGATTACTCGTGGCCGTCTCGAGGTTAAAAGGAATTACAAATTACGGATGGAAAATAGGGTGGGAATTCAAAGTATGGTTTACATAACACATTAAATTTAAATTCTTAATTATCTAAAACTTATAACTATACAATTTATGGTTTTCTTTTGAGTTGAACATTGTTTGAAAAAGAAAAAAAAACACATACATACACATATAGAAAAAAACTTAAAGTAAACATACAGGTTAAACTAACTACAATCTAAGGCTAATGTTAGTCAAAATCGCATAAATGAGTTTCATTTACTCCAAATCACGTACAGCCAAAATATCTCGAATTGGCACATTGGGTTGTTTACCTCGAGCCCGAAGGGAATTATAAAGCCTCGATCTGAAACCACGATGCTCAGCACAAGACCAAATAATGTGATCTGCGTCCTGATAGCCTTGTCCACACTCACAGAGATTGCTGTCGATCAGCCCAACCCGGTATAAATGAGCGTTCAAAGAATAATGATTGTACATGAGGCGAGACATGACACGAATGAAGTCTCGACCCACATCCATACCCCTAAGCCAAGATTTCTTCGACACCTTTGGGATGATAGAATGTAGCCATCGCCCCAAATCTCCTTTACTCCATTTATACTGCCAGCTGACGAGTGACTGTTGACGAAAAATAGTAAAAAATTCGTTGAAGGCGATTTTTCGATCATAAATATCGCCTTCCATAGCGCCCACCTTTGCAAGCGAGTCCGCTTTCTCATTGCCCGGAATTGAACAATGAGATGGGACCCATACAAAGGTGATGATAAAATAACGCGAAGATAAAGCACTTAGAAGCTCCTGTATTTTCATGAGAAAAGGAGTGCCTTACCGGCTCCAAGGAGCGAATAGCCTCTATAGAACTGACACTATCCGTGAAAATGAAGTACTGATCTGGTGTTAATAAGGCAACAATTTCTAGCCTAAAGTGTATTGTTGCTCATTCAGCGACATATACGGAACAAGGAGCTTGAAGTTTACTATTGGCGCTATAAATTTCATTCAATATTCCAAAGCCTGCTGACTCCTCTATCAATGATCCGTCAGTGAAGAACGATTTAGTGAAATCAACTTGGCCAAACTTTGAAGCAAATATCACAGGAGCAATCATAGGACGATGATGCTCTGGGATTCCACGAAGCTCCTGCTTCATGGATGAATCAAAATGAACCGAATTGTCGAAATCGGAGAAGCAAACACGATTGGAAATGTTCAGCGAAGGGCTGACATTCTGTGTTATGTACAAATGGTACAAGGTCATAAGGCGGGTTTGAGGATTCAACTCAAAGAGCTTCTCAAAATGTTCGATTACCTGGGTGTTCATAACTTCACACCTGGTGAGGAGCCGGAGAGATAATTCTGTTAACCCATCCGAGAGTGGCAACATGCCAGCCAGCACCACAAGACTCATGGTGTGAGTCGATTGCATGCAACCTAACGCGATACGAAGACACCGATACTGAATACGTTCCAGTTTAATGAAGTACGACCGAGCCGCTGGCTGAAAACAAAAACTACCGTATTCCATAACCGACAAAATCGTTGTCCGGTACAACGTTAGAAGATCTTGTGGATGAGCTCCCCACCAGGTTCCGGTAATTGTGCAGAGAAAGTTGATCCTTGGCTGGCACTTTCGTTTCACATACTCATATGGGATCTCCAGGTGCACTTTGAATCGGAACAGACCCCAAGATATTTAAATGACATAGAATGAGTTATCGGCTTACCCCAAATTTGACGCTTCAGTTGTGCTGGGTTATGCTTCCTAGAAAAAACTACCAACTCAGTTTTCTCCGTAGAGAATTCGATACCTAGCTCTAGAGCCCAAGTAGACAAATTGTCTAAGGTATCCTGTAAGGGTCCTTGCAGATCGACCACATTTGGTCCCGTAACAGACACTACGCCGTCATCTGCAAGTTGTCTCAGCGTACAGTTGTCACCTAGACAACCGTCAATGCCTTTGACATACACATTATACAAAAGGGGGCTTAAACATGATCCCTGGGAGAGACCCGTGTAGCTAAATCGTGAAGCTGTAGGGATTCCATGAGAGAAGCTCATATTTTTCTCTGACAGCAAATTGTACAAAAAATTATTTATCAATGGTGAAAAGCCACAAGCGTGGAGTTTATCTGAAAGAACTTCAACTTTATGTCCAAGAATACAGAAGCCATTTGCTCTTTTTTAGCAAAAGCTAACTGAATATCTGTGGAAAGAAACGCGAGACAGTCGTTCGTTCCCTTACCCCTACGGAAACCATATTGAGTATCTGAAAGCAGGTTGTTCGTCTCAATCCATTTGTCCAGACGGAAAAGGATCATTTTCTCCAACAACTTTCGAATAGGTACAAGATAACATCGCGATGGGTCGATAGGAGTTGTGGTCGGACGCGGGCTTACCAGGTTTTTGAATGGCAATAACTCTCACCCTTCTCGAATCATCCGGTACAATGTTTAGTTCCAGAAACTGATTGAACAAGTTCAACATGCGCCTCTTTGCGACGTCTGGGAGGTTCTTAAGCAAGTTGAACTTGATCCTATCAGTCCCTGGAGCCGTATTGCCACACGAAAGGAGTGCGAGAGAGAACTCTACCATTGAAAAAGGTTGGCTAATCTCATCTATCGAATTCGTGTTTCCGCGAGGAATCATCCGTGCCGGCACAGAATCTGGACAAACTTTTCGCGCGAACTTGAGGATCCATTGGTCCGAGTACTCATCGCTCTCGTTGTTCGTAGTTCGGTTACGCAACCTTCGCACCGTGTTCCAAAGAGTACTCATCGTCGTCTCACACGATAGCCCGTTCACGAATGTTCGCCAGTAACCGCGTTTCTTGGCCTTGATGAGGCTCTTAAGTTCGCGTTCGAGAGCCGTGCATACTTCGAAGTTCTCAGGTGTTCCACGTCTACGGAAAACTTTAAACGCTTCGGACTTTTTACGGTAAACCTCGGTGCATTGCTGATCCCACCATGGCGAAGGAGGTTTCCTGCGAAATGACGACCCTGGAACTAGTCGAGTTTGAGCTTGAAGCGCGCTGTCTAAGATCAGGTTGGAGAGGAAGTTATAGTCTTCCAGCGGTGAAAGCCTTTCTACTGTCATTACGGCTTCATCTACTACTGTCCTAAACTTTGTTCAATCGATGTGACGGGTAAGATCATACGTGACGTTGACAGATTTCAACGGATTGAACCCGGTGGCAACCGAAATTTTTATGGGCAAGTGATCACTACCGTGGGGATCTTGAATCACATTCCATGTGCAATCCAACGATAATGAATTCGAACAAAGTGTGAGGTCTAATCTACTGCCAACTGAGGATGTACCAGCCAAACGTGTTACTTCTCCATTGTTAAGTACTGTCATATTGAAGTTGTCACAGAGGTCATATATCAAGGAAGATCGGTTGTCATCGTACAGTTCTCCCCAGCCTGTACCGAGAGAGTTAAAATCTCCCACGACCAACCGTGGAGAAGGAAGGACCGAACAAATATCTGAAAGTTGTTTTCGGTTTATCGAGGCTCTAGGAGGAATATATAGAGAAGCAATGCAAAGGCTTTTATTTTTAATAACAGCCTGACATGCGACAACTTCAATACCTGGAGTTTGAGGAAAATTCACTCTATAAAAGGAGTAGCACTTTTTGATCCCCAAAAGTACTCCCCCTCCACGCGAATCCTCACGATCAAGACGAATTATATTGAAATCATGAAACGGAAGCTTGATTTCGGAAGAGAGCCATGTTTCACAAAGAGCGAATGCATCACAACCGGTAGTGTGAGCTAAAAATTTGAATGATTCCAATTTAGGAATCAAACTTCGACAATTCCACTGTAGAACAGGGATCAAATGCCCGACCTCATTTGGAAAATTATCCATCGAAGGAAATGATAGCTGCAAGGAGGGGCCACTCAATTGTTAATTGCTTCAAAAAAGTCTTCTCTGTTGGAAGCATTGCCAAAACAATGCTTTTGAGAGGGTCAGAAATTTCGAGGTACTTGAAGATACCTTCGGCAATGTCATCAAATGAGAACAGCCCACTTGAGGAGGGGGCTTCTGTTCTTAAAATAGGGGTGTCAGGCCCTAGTAGCACACTTGTTGCCATTTGGTTAGGATATCAGAAATATGACTTGGTAAGTCATAATCAAGTCACTACAACTAATAAAAGTCGTAGTGTGCTACATGGGGGGTTTTGGATGTCCCCGGGAGAGATGGGAAGTCCTTGCTGTAGTTAGTACTGCGGAAACCAGGAGGACTAGGATTTTCCTTTTTTCCACCTCTCCTTGAAATGAGCAAGCTGGATTCGGTGTTCAGGATTAGTTTGTAAATTAATCAGTGAACGAAGAGTGTATTAGACACACATCATGTTACTACCGGAAGGTTTCCGACACGTCAGCGACGGACGGGTTGATGTGGACGAGTGCCGACGGCAGCAGCTGCGGTCCAACAACACTTGGCCATCTAGGATATCGAGGAGAGCTGGTTTGCAAAGCAACAAATAATTTATTTCTACCATATTTTGAAGATAATATCTAATATCCTGTTTAATTTCATTTTGTCTATTTCGTTTTGTTTTGTTTTTCGTTATGCTTGTCTCTTTTTAGTAGCATTGGAGCGGCCCATTGCTTTTGGCTAAAAGTGCTACATGTTTTCAGCGTATCGTTAACCAAAACGAACCCTGCTGCTAACCTTTCCCCAACTATTCAACATCTCAGCGATTTCTCGTGGAAGTGCAGAGGATTTCTCGGCTTCCTTCAAAGCGAGTATCATGTCAACACGTTCCTTCCCATACCCTACTTGACCAGCATTCAGACACGGCCGGCGCCAGTATTGCTTTATAATGGGTCACCAGTTTTTACACATTGAAGATGCATATTTGTCCCAAACATCATCTGTTGGTTCTTTGTGCAAATACAGCTGATCTGGCAATAACGGAATCGCATCCGTGGGCGGTCAATCATGCTCATGCTCATGCTCATGCTCTCCTTGAAATGAGCAAGCTGGTTTTGGGCTCCGGCTCAGCAACTTTCCGTGGACGAACGCGTCTTCGCTTTCGTGAAGCACCTTCCGGAAAGCTGAATGATGTTCCCTCTTCAACCAAGTCAAAATCAGACTCGTCATCTGACAGAGGAGCAAAGGGATTTGTATTAGCATCGGGTGATGGTTTGCCTTTTTCAACAAGTTTTAGCGAGCGTTCTAATTTTTCCCCGCGTTGTTTGTACGCCGGGCACGACGAGAGAGCATGAGGAGGAGTACCCTTACAGAATGCGCATTTTGGTGTGCTGTCTGCGCAGGCGCCAGCCTCGTGCTTCTCCCCACAATTAGAGCAGCGTGCCTTATTGCCGCAGTGGAAGGTCGTATGTCCCATCTGCTGGCATTTTTGGCAGATCATTACCCGTGGTACTAACAACCGCACAGTTTTCCCAACTCGACGTATTGAGGGAGGGCTGAGCCAGAGAAGGTCACGCGAAACGAGTCTGATGGTGTGAACTTTTTTTCGCCCTTATTGGTCGATACTGAGCCTATTTGGCGCACATCCAGTATCTGAACTGGGGGAAGCAGGGGGTTCTTAAATCGACCAATTCCCCGCTTCAGCAGGATCTCAGGGGTCAGACTCGTTTCGGTGACCACACCTTCAATTTCAATACCCCGAGCTGGGATATTCACTCTATATTCTAGAGTAAAGAGCTGGGAGACAGCAATCTCATTAGCTTGCGTGAGGTTGGACACAACGACCCAAAGTTTATTCGGTCTTACTTTAATTATCTCGGTCACGGCCGAGAATCGTTTGGTCAGATCGTTCGAAATTTGATAGACATTCAGAGGTTTGCCTCAGATGTTAAAATTAGAGCAATACATTGTAAGACAAATTTATAGAAGCAATCAAACACACCGATTTCATCATGCATGATATTTTGAAAATCAGTTTCTGTAAGACTTTTTGCAGCACTGGTTATCCCAATGCATCCAATGGTATAGTGTGGGAAGCATTGTTAGAGTACGCTCGTGCAAGATGGATTCCAATAAACTATTTCTTATCAGATTTCTTAGAAAAGCTTCTTCAAGAATCTGATGTGAGATGGTAAATTGAAGAATTCATAGGAATACTCCTACTGAATACAAACCATGAGACCTTTCTCTTTCCTCAAATCAGAATTTAATCGTGAGATTTTAATCACAATACTATACACTTACTTTGTCTAGAACGCATGAGCTTGAGATACATAACAATAATAAATCGAGGGTAGTCTATCTTCCTATCTACTTTAGCCTAGTGTTTAATAATGCTATAGTGCCATTAGTGCCATTTGTAAGACTTCTTATGTTTAATACAAGGGGATACCCGAGCGAAAATAAAATCAAGGTAAACCCGAAACAAAACTTATGCCAGGTTTCTAATGTTAAAATAATTAATTTATTTATATATATAAAAATGAAATGCTGTCCGTTCGTGACAGCATAACTCACGAACGACTCGATGGATTTACCTGATTTCTTTTTTATTTAGTTCGTCTTGGTTCCCAACAGGTTTATATAATGAAAAAAAGAGGAAAAATTTACTGGAAAATGAGAAAAAATAATAAAAGCCAAATTGTCATTTTGTATGGGAATATCCTAAAACGCTAGACAGCATGACCGTCTTTCATTTTGTAAGGAGAAACCGTTGAAAACTTTTATAATGGCGTCATAATTAACACAAAAAAAGAGAGGAGCGAATCACTCATTGCTGAGTTGCTGAGGACATTTTCAAAAGTTATGCGAAAAATGAAAATACACTGGAGTCGCTTATTTCGCAATTTTCTATGGGGGTTCCGGAATTCCCGCGAGTAGATGTTCGCTTAGATTTGGCCAGAAACGCGTGTAAACATAACTTTTATTGCTTTTTGCGAGGTTTTCGTGAATTACGGATTTTTAAGCGGATTCAGAAATTTACTCGGTTTTTAAAGATTTTTTTTTAATTCGTTCTCATGCCTGTGTAATAAGCAACATCAGTGTACATGCCCGTATAAACTGGAGCGTTTGTATTGGTGACACCTCGAAGCGGTTGTAGAAGAAAGATTTTCCTAACACAATGTTGCTATAGGTTTGCGTGTGTAGCCTATGGCTTGCAAGAAAAAAGGCTCAGAAGGCAAGCCTACACACTTAACGGATTTATGTGAAATTTTAATGAAAAATTACCGTATTCCGGTAAAATTTTACCGAAATCCATATAATCGGATTACCAAACGTTCAGCTATTGAGAATTTGGTAAAATTTTACAAATTTCTGTAAAATAATCTGAGTGAGTATATTCCACAAAATCTTCAACTTTCTGCATTTCAATACGAACCATTGTTTAATTACAATGCGAATATATCAGTCGCCATTACACCAATGAGTGTAGTTTGTTCTCATTGTAATGCATTGAAGTTTCCAAGTGAACCTCCAGAGCTTTTTCGTTCTTTGGTTTCTGGAGCAGGAAGCGGTTTTAAACATTTTCTGCAGAACATCGAGAGTTATTATGGTTGTTTTCAAATGATTTCGTTTGGCGCAACGTATATAATAATATTTAAAAGTTTTTTTGGGTTATTTCTAACAGAGCTTAAAAATAATGATGAAATTTTAAAACCGTCTACGTTACAGATTCAAGTTCAATTTTACTATAAAGCGGGTTCATTGTTTGACGAAGGACGCAGATCATAAATTTCTACAGATTTAATTTCCCATGAAAGCAACATTCTTCCAACATGAAGCGGAACATTGTACAACAATTGCAAGCGATGCTTCATGAGCACAATAAATTGATCCAAATGTTCAAGACTGCTCTTAATGCCATCTAAAAACCATAAAATAGTGATTCGAGTTTATTCCTAATTTTACAATTTTCCTGATGGATAATTTAGGTTCTGATAAAAAAATTGAACAAAAACCGGGGTATCGAAAATCGACGATTCTAAACCCTCTATTTAAGCGATTAGACCCTTATTTGCGGAGGTAAACGCTTTTCTTATTCTCCAATTTTTCAATGAGTAGTTTAATTATAAGCAGGACAGCGTCTGCCGGGTCAGCTAGTGTTATATAAATCTGTCTTATCAACAATCACAATTATAGACTTATGCTCCGAAGCAATCGAACAAATTTCCTACCGAATAGACATTTGACTGTATTAGGAATCGAAGCCTTGTGTATTAGTTTAATTAGGAAAATCGACGCGTTTTTTTACTACGTTATGGGGATCCTAATGATGATGATTCCATCTCAAACCAATTCAATCTTCCGAGTTACTGATATACTGTGCTATTAAAATTCGAAAAGTTCGACGAATCGATAAATGTGTTCATACTGCACTTTTACAAATTATGGAAACTGCACGAGCTGTTATTGACAAAGCATTTAAATTTCGATTCATGTTAAACAATAAACTACTGAATTTTATGAGTAAATAGATGCAAATCTCAAAAAAATTATCATCACTTAAAAATAAATACAACATGATGCGAAAGATTGTTTTTGCCAACAATTTGACAAAAAAAAATGTCAACTTGAAAGTGTTTTCTTAGTTTTTGTGTCAAAAATCGCATACTTATCTATTGTAGGCATTCAAGCTTATCAAAACTGAGTGTGGTAGTGCCCTTTAGAAATGTAGTAGTGCGTTTTGGACGAATACAAATTAAATAACTGTCAAAAAGATTAAAAGTGGTAAGCCAACTTTTGGGTTATTTGTGGGAAAACAAATCATTTTTACACGACAGTGTGCATACATTGAACGTCACTTAGCTTCTCTGAAAGGGTGCATGACTAATACGGTTCTTACAATGCTGAACATGACATCAAATCAAATGATCATTAAATCATTTGCTTGTAATATTAATCATTTGCTTGTAATGATTAATCATTTGCTTGTAATGATGATGTAGATGATTGAATTTATTAATTATGAATTATCTTTATCAAAGTTCAACAAATCTTTAACTGAATACTTTGATTTACATGCAATTACGTAAATTTTAGTAACAATACCAGTTCTGATATTGTAACTTAAATTTGCGTCATCGCATGTTAACCAATGTTTAGAGTTTTTGGTTTATGTAAATTTGTTTCATTTAAGAGGCATCATCATTGATAACTCCATCAAGAAGTTTTAACGTAGGACTACGTTTCTCTTTTCTATACGGGGTGGCATTTCAAAATTTTGAAAAATGAGAGCGTTACAAAAAAGTAGAAGGTTTTTAAACGCTTATAACTCTCGTTCTACTAAACAGAATGACTTCATTCATACGCCATATGATCAGAAAAACTCACAAATGTTTCGCATTCAAATTTGAAAGAAGTTACATTAGTATAAGTAGTTCGATTTTTCAATTAAAGATGATCTATTTTTGATGCCATACAAATTTGCATATCAACAGGTTGAAAATTGTGTGCTCCCTAACAAATCAGGTAGCAATTGTCTTCTTCTTCTTCGCAATATCTTTGCTTTGTTGCCGGTGTATGATTTTTCAATTTGGGCCCGTCCCCTATTATTAAATTTGCTTTGTGCTGCACTTTCGTGATTCCCTTCTTTCTTGGCTATGCTATTAACGGCATACACTGAAGCATTCTCGACGGCAGCCATTTCTTCAAAATTTAGAATTGATATAACTTTGATTCTGTAATAGATATTGACTAAATAACATCAGTTTGTATACTTACTTGCTGTGGGCAATCTGATAGAGTTCGATTTGATGTTCATTCACTAACAATCGAAATTTATCAATTTGAAACTGCGAGGTAAGTTTGCGAGAGGGAGATAAGAGATAGGAAAAAATTCACCTTAACGCGATTCACCTTAACGCTAGTATTCCTGGTGCAGTTGAAAACCGGAATATAGCAGTCGCGCCAATCGATTTTACTCCCGTTCCATAAGTCCAAACAATGGCGCATCTAGTGCGCTGTATGGCGCATCTGATGCGCTATACAGCGCACTAGATGCGCCACTGTTTGAATTCATAGAACGGGAGTAAAATCGATTGGCGCGACTGCTATATTCCGCTTTTCAACTGCACCAGGAATATATAGCCGCGGGTGAACGAAATTAGTTCAGTGCAGGGATGCCATATTCACAGACATGTCTGTAAATTTACAGAGTTTTCATTTTTATTGCAGACTTTTTTAACGATGCAGACATTTAGCAGACACTTTATTTATGTTGCAGACTTTTACAGACATATGAAATATTTTTTAAATTTCAAATAAAGGTATTCTATGAAGTTCGGATTTAAAACGTACGAGGATCTGAACAGTATAGTAAATACGGTAAGAAGCTTTGTTGAAATATTTCAAAATATCGTAGGTATCATTTAAAGTAAAAATCCTTGAAGAAACGAAAACGGTGGGCCACTTGGAGACACAATGGGCCCGGAGGTAGTGTAGTGTTATGGTAGTGTTCAATCCCACGCGTGTTCAAACCCATGCGAAAAATTACTGTCAAATCGTTGGTAATATTCGTCCTTTGCTATTAAGTCACAACGAAAATCAAGGTTCACAACAATACAAATCATATTTGAGAAACTTAGAGACTTCCCCGAAAAAAAAAATGTCTCCTATGGTCAGGTAGAAACTTCTCAGAAGTATTGGGAGCAAGCAGGTCATGCCAGAAGAATGTTTAAAAAATCATTACCGAAGATCATACTTCCAAAAATTTCAAGACAGATCTTCCCCAAGAATCAGGAGAGGAGTTATCAGAGCTTCAGGAAAAAGAATAGGGGAAAGGACTTCTCTGAAGTTTGGAATTTTTCAGAGGTTTAAGAGTTCTTCCCAGAAATTTAAGATTGAACTTCCCACAGAGAGGCTTTGCTCTCCCGATACAGCCCGTCTGTTTGTGGCATGGGAGACAAAGCAATGCCGGATATATAATGGATGAATTATTTTCCAATGAGTTATATCAGCACCGTCCTTTTAAGTCCTAGAATTTTCATAATTTTACCTATGCCACCATTGAATAGCATAACCCAGAAAGAAAGGCCTCAAAAAAATGAAATATGAAGCAAAATGTATACGAGGAGACAGGTCAAGGTGATATAATAATTCAGCGCCAACATGAGATTAGGGCGAATCTACTTTTGTAAACGATGGCTTTCGTAGATATTTGGATCTTCTTACCTTTCTAATGTTTCGATTTTCTGTGGGAATGAAACAAGAGAGTGATAAGTTTCATTGTCCAGTTTGACTCCTACGTTCTCAAACAAATATTTCTGCAAAGGCAATCGAAATACGTTGCGGTATCTTGCAAGCGGAAGCGTGCGGCTATTGATAAACAACAAAACCCCATAATAATTGCAAAGCGTTGGATTTAAAGAGTTGATAGTTTATACAACTTCATATGTACCCAAATACTCAAATTACCTTTTTCAATAATCATCAACCATATGTGATTTTACAATACCATGGTATGGTTGATATCAATACGAGGTCAGTAAAACAAACCACAAATGTTGAAGGTCACGGATACAAGTTTCGTCCATATAAATTTAAAATGTCGCTGGTCAACTCGAAACATAAAAATTATTTATAGTAAATAGAAAGCAAATTTTGAACGAAAACAACAATTTTTAAATCAAATTCAAAGCATGTTATTTTCAACAATACATACATTCACGCAAAAAAAAACGTAGTTATAGCTAAACTAAATAAGAATCAGTACATCTAATATTTTAGTTTAAATATGGACCAATAAAACTGAATAACTAATTCAACAAAACCTTTGAGTTGAAATAAAACCTTGTGCCTTATAGAATTGAACATCATGTTTTATTGTTAAAAAAAATGTTTTCTTAAACCAACTAAACGCATTTGTAAAAATAATAAACAATGATGAACTAATTCAACAAAACCATTGTAAAGAAATAAAACATCATGCTTTATAGAATTGAAGATCGGGGTTTATTGTTCAAAACAAAATGTTTTCTTAAACCTACTAAACGCATTTGCTGAAATGATAAACATTGATGAACTAATACAACAAAACCATTTAATTGAAATAAAAATTCAAGCTTCACAGAACTGAATGTCGTTTTTAATTGTTCTGCAAAGAGAATAAGTCGTGGATAATCTGTTTTAAAAATTATAATTTATTATGTTTAAGCTTACATTAGAAAAGCAGAGGCCGGGACAGCAATTAGCAATATCGTCAGGATTGAGAAACTTTCGAACAATAACAATTACAATCGGCAGGCTGATAGTATGTTATGTGCGCTCATAAATATGTTTTGTTGAAACAATAAATTTACCGCTTTTGTTTTAATGAATCTGTGTGTTATAAATCAAATATTTTTTAAATAAAAATCACACAGCGGTTATTACTTTAAATAATTCTATTTGTTTGATTTGAATGAAATTTTGAATTGATTTGGAACTTTTTTATGAATTTAAACAAATAGAAATCTTGTATTGAAAAGCAACAAATCATTTAGTTGATTCAAAACAGAGTGATTTCTTAAAGTGACAAAATTCTTTGTTCAAACAAAAAATTAATAATCTGAGTTTAAAAATAAATGTGATTGCTAAAAATCACACAGCGGTGATTACTTTATATAATTTAATTGGTTTAATTTGAATGAAATTTTGAATTAATTTGGAACTTTTTTATAAATTGAAACAAATTGAAACTTTGTTTTGAATACCAACAAAATATTTTATTCATTCAAACCAGAGTGATTTCTTTGCGTGTTTGGTTGTCGTATGTGAAAGTGTACTTCCCTCTCCAGATTGTGAAGCCAAGGCAAGCTTTCGACGTTTGCAACATGAGCCAATTTTTACATTAATCGGTAAGTTATTTGCTCGATTATTGAAACCTGTTGACATTCAAGCCAAAACCAAAATTAAAACAACCCAGATTCTTCGAATAAATAAAATAAATTTAGAAAGCAACGAGTAGAATCCAAATATTATTTAAACATTTCAATTGAAACAATGAAAACAACGGAGAAGAAGTGGTTGAGTTGTATTAGTGCAATGCAAAATACTGTCATTGTGTTCGTAAGATGATGAACAGCCTGTTTTTTTTGTAAATATTGTAAGTAGCATAGATTTTGTGTTTTTACTTTACTCTTTTATGCCAGGTGGCTATCAGGGTCTATCCGGGTGAAATTGAATACTATTCGGACTCACTTCCCTAAATTGTACCGATCAATCGAAAAAATCACGCAAAGAAGATGGCGGAAGGGAATGTGCGATCATAAAAAAACTATAAATCAGAAATTACAATAGAAGAAGCAACATGAAGTTTTATTAAACTTTTGACCATAATTATCAGCTGGAAATAAAATGGACGAAATGAAAAAATAGCGCACCTTTCTACTCGAGGCTAGCACCGCGTGCTTGAGGGGATAATTTGGCGTTGCTTCTCCGAGCTCCGAGCTGAAGAAGTTGGTTCAATTTCGATCGGATGCACTCGATTCGGTGTGTCCAAGTCTTCGTAGACGTCTCGGAGGTGTCAGCACCATCCAAACTACCGTCGCATAGGCCGTCGAACGGCTCAGTAGACGGCAGTTTTCGGCGGACACATGTGCACTGCTTTTCCGGTTAGCGCTTCCGGACACTTTGCCAATGTTGGCGCAATTTCGACAATAATTGTTAAAACTTGGATTAGACCTAAATTTTCCACTGTTTGATGTAAAGAATTTTGTTATTGAATAAGAGATTGATCCATAGGTTTGTCCTCCTTTTATATCAGATCCAGTACTGGCTTTGGGGTCCAGGCTTGGCGATGACGTGGATATCGGATGTCATCGCAATGATGGGTGTCAAGGGGTCTGGGATTATAGCGAGTTCAAATTCAAATAAAAAAATAGAGGAAAATGAGCATCTCCCAAGTAAACACGAGGTTGTAATAGCATGCAAATATAAGGCATATGCATTACGTATAGTGCATTATTGAAGTTGGATTAATGCTGAAAAGGGCCCCACTAAGATCGAACTAAGGCTATACCTTTTGCAATGCCATAAGGCATTGCTAAAGTAGCATTATTGCATTGGTAATGCATCATGCATTAAGCCGGTACACGTGACCACACATCGTCGCTCGCCAGCAGCAGCACATTCGTCGCCCGTTGCTGCAGATCAGTGAAACATGTAAGATAAGTTTTTGTTTCCCTCTTCTCTGAATATAGTGTTTTTTTTATTTTGTGTGCGTGTATGTGTAAGAGTGTTTTTAGCTTTAGTTTGTTTTTCTGTGTTTGATTATATATAATTGCGTCAGTGGTTGAGAGTCATAAGCTTTCACAAGCGAGCCATGGATGATTTATCGGAAGATGGACTATCGGAAGATGAACTATCTGGATATGTACTTTATGAACTACCTCATGTTCATATATAATTATAATATTCATATATATTTATAAAGTACATATCCAGATAGTTCAGCTGGTCCATGGGTTGTCTACTTTCAGCCGAAAACGAAGCCTCTGAACGTTTATCAGATTAGTTATGATCTGACGAAGCAATTCTCGGCCGTGACCGAGATAATCAAAGTGAGACCCGATAAACTTTGGATCATTGTGTCCCACTTTGAGCAGGCAAATGAGATTGCTGTCTCTCAGCTTTTTACATTCGAGTATCGGGTGTATATCCCAGCTCGGGGTATTGAAATTGAAGGTGTGGTCACCGAAACAAGTTTGACCACTGAGATCCTGCTGAAACAGGTGGTTGGACGGTTCAAGAACCCTCTGCATTCTCCAGTTAAGATACTCGATGTGATAAAGTTAGGCAAACTATCGATCACTAAGGGTGAAAAGAAGTTTTCACCGTCAGACTTGATAGGTGTGACCTTCTCTGGTTCAGCCCTGCCTCAATACGTCGAGTCAAAAGTGCAAGCAGATGGAAAACACGACCTCCCACTGTGGCAATTGCGGGGAGAAGCATGAGGATGGCGCCTCCACAGACAGCACACCAGAATGCGCTTTCTGCCAGGTTTCTCCTACTCATGCTCTCTCGTTGTGCCCAGCGTACAAACAACGCGGGGAAAAGTTAGAACGCTCACTAAAATAGCGTTCCAGGCAATCTTTCAACGAAATGGTGAAAAAATTCTCCCCATCATCCAGTGCCACTACAAATCCCTTTGCTCCTCTGTCAGATGACGAGTCTGACTTTGATTTGGCTGAAGAGGAAACATCATTCAGCTTTCCGGAAGGTGCTGCACGGAAGCGAAGAAGAGTCCACCCACGGAAAGTAACTGAACAGGAGCTGAACCCAAATCAGCCTGCCCATTTAAAAAAAAAAAGGTGGAAAAAAGGAAAATCCAATTCCACCAGGATTTCGTAGTACGACACCCAGAACTTTCCATCTCTTCCGGGGACAGAAAAAAACCCCTAGCGCCCCAATTTGAAGAACAGAAGTTCATTCTCCATCAGGACTGTTCTCATTTGATGATATTGTTGAAGGTACCTTCAAGTGCCTCGAAATTTCTGACCCTCTTAAAAGCATTGTTCTGGCAATTCTTCCCCCAGTGAAATCCTTTTGCAAGTAATTGACAATCAATTGGCCTTTTCTTGCAGCAATCATCCTTCGATGGATAATTTTCCAAAAAGGTCGGGGATTTGATCGCTGATATGCAGTGGAATTGTAGAAGTCTTATTCCTAAATTGGAATCTTTCAAATTTTTAGCTCACAATACCGATTATGATGCATACGATTTTGAGTAAACTTTAAACTAGTTAGTTCAAATTATTTTCTGAATGTACGTTTGATTTATGCATTGGAAACATATTTACACAAATATGCATTGCTATGCAAAAATTTGCATTTGAATGCATAAGTTTGTTGAATGCATTGAAATGCGTATATTTGATTTATTCATATCAATGTATAAACCGGGTTTATTCATTTCAATGACTGGATAGATCAAAATATAGTTTTAAATACTGGCCAGACGGATCAGTTAAAACATGTTATAAGCCTATCTTGATGGCAAATTTCTTGTTGAAATCATTTGATAACCGTTATAACATATTACATATTACTCCTTAAGGTCGGTATCGTGTTCGAAAGAAATGTCTTTTCCTATACCAAACCCATGTGAAATTCAGTTTACTGAAACGGAAAAGCAAAGAATCGAAAAGAAATTTCTGCAACAGTATCCACCTGAAAAGAACGAAAAATAAAATTGGACTTTGTAAGGTTCCCACGCAAACTAATAGGAGCCGTCACTTTTACTTTTGGAAAAATATTCCGCTTGATTATTCCGTGAGTGAAGGTGACATTTCGTTCCATGCAGATCAATTGTCGAAATTCCGCTTGGTAATATTGAACAAAATTCCGTAACCTCTTTACTTTTTAGCTCGATACTGGCCTTTCTGAACAAGGCATTAGCATACACTCCCGTATCATGGTACTCAATTTTTGAGTACAATTGTATATTATCTCTTTTTCTCTCACGGAAATGTTATTCAATTTTCATAAAAAGTGGATCTACTCATAAAATTGAGTAGATCCACTTTTTACGAAAATTGAGTAACATTTTCGTGAGAGAAAAAGCACAGGACTGAAGCAGCTGTCATCCACGAACAAAAACCGTGAAGCCGAAAACTTGGTGCTGTGTGTGGTACTAATTTGACAGCTCGGTTTTCTTGAAAGCAATATGCAGCAAACACAATATCCGCGGCGGAATTTTTCGGGTTTTGTCGTTTATTTGATTTGAGAAAAAATCTTCCGCCTCGTACTTAGTGCAGCCATTTTTTCTCGCGTGTGCGTGCCGCAATTACCATTGCGCGGTTCGAAGAGGAATAAAAACAATGATATGACCAAGAAAATAGTAAGATGTAGATTATATAAATTGTTTTTAACATAAAACAAGATGCCTAATTTTAATTTTCAGTCCGAGGATGACAGTTTCCCAATGACAGCAGTATGCCGATGTTGATCTGACGGGGGATTATCTTGGAAGATTCAGTGGACTTTGCCGTCTGTTGGAAATCAACTTTTATCAGTTTTCAACTTGATATTGCCTCTGCATTCGAGGTGTGGTTTTGTTCGTTTGCTGCATTTTGTATAGAGCCACCCAGGGAGCTACCGCAACAGGACAAACAGGTGCATTTTTTTATCACTGGAGCAGTGCATGATGTAGGCATAATGAGCTAGATATGCGGGAAATTTTGGGTTTGGTAGGATTTTTTAGCATCAATAAACAATGTAACTGGCAAAACTGGTTTTATTACTATGAAATTCAAAGCTATTTCAACCAAAAATTCTATTATTGCCATAAAGAACCGGATTCCGTAACTGCAACAGAAAGTCGGTTTGTTTGACAGTGTTCGGTTATATTTGAGTAAACCAATGTTCGGTAATTGCTGATTGGATTTATTTTTGTCAACCGAGATTTTCAGTTAATTTGACAGATAGTGAGAATGTAAAAAATTAACGAGAACTCAGTTGTTCCATTTTTAACCGAACGAACTACCGAGCGTTCAGCAGATGAGAACTCGGTTGAAATTCAACCGAGTTCGGTTTTATTTTCTAAGTGTGTATGTTGTCAGTGATTAATTTCAATAAAACTAATATTAATATGCGTTAGGCCATAATTCGATGCATATGCTGCATTGAGTCCCTTGGCAGAAGCCTTTTTTTTCATTGGGTCGTTTTGACATGTGCCTCATTGAGGAATCCAACTTGAAAAAAAAGAAGACGCCGAGTGGTGATAAATCTGACAGCTCCCATATTAAAGTATAGGACTAAACTTTCAAAATGCGAATGCTAAATGAAAATTCAAATTAAATTCTAATCAAAAGCGGATTTTTGTATGATGTTAGAAAAATCCAAAACTTCTCAATAAGGACATTTTCAGCAAAATAAAATTAAAATAATGCCACTTTTGTACAGTTTTGGATTTTTCTTACATCATACAACAAACCGCTTTTATTTAGAATTTCATTTGAATTTTCTAGAAGCATTTTGAAAGTTTCGTCCTATTCTTTAACATGGGAGCTGTCAGATTTATCACCACTCGGTGACTTCTTCTTTATTCAAGTTGGATTCATCAATAAGGAAATAAAATTGCTGTTGAGTCCAATAAGTAAATTTCTTATTAGTCATTACCTTCTTGGTGGTAAACATGGTAAACATTGGCACTTCAGCGTTTGACGACAAAATAAATTTTCGGAAGGTACCATATCTACGGATGACAAGGTTTTAGATGGATTACGGATGTCTTTCTTGAAATTGAAGTAAATAAATTGAGTTTAACTTTTAATTCAAGATTTTTATTTGGTAAAAAGCAGCATTTTTGTTAACATGTAGTTAACATTAAGATATTATACGAAGCTTACACTGCCGGTGGACGCATAACTGTCCCATATTACAAAATGCAAAAATGAGAAAACTGTGATCAAACTTTGAACAGACGTTTTCCTACCATTGAAATATTTCATTATAAAACTTCATTCTGTATCAAGAAACTGTCGTAACATGCTTATTTCATTTACAACAAGGTAATTTTTTTCAATAAAAACTATTTTTTTAATTGGTAAACCCATCTGGGACACTGGGACACTGGGTCCCACTGTGAACAATTTCTCGTTGCTGTTATTGTTCTGTTTGACATTTCTTGCGAGACGGTTGTGTTTGTTGTGGATAAAGAATAATTGGAACCGAAAATGTCTGGCTTGGACTATTTGAAGCAGTACGGTGGTTCCAGTGACAGTGAAGAAGATTTCTATGGGTTTGACCTGGAAACCGGAACGGACGGAAAATTTCCGCAAAGAACACTGCCGGCGGAAACTATAGCAGAGGTCAATCCGGGAGTTTCCGGGGATACTGGTTGCTGCGATAGGAATGTTGAAGCAAGCAAAGGCGCTAAAAAAAGGAGCCTCGTCGCAGACTCGGATCGATCGGCTCTATCCTGTGATTCGGATGACACTAGCAGCTCACTGCAGCAACAGGAAATTTACAGTAAAAAAACTAAAAAAGAAACCCAAAAGGAAGATTCAGCAAAAAAACGCCGCACATCACATGCGATAATTCTGGGAAACTGTGGTTGCATTAAAAACTGCAATGCTAAGTTTACGCACGATGACAGGCTGCAATTTCATGAATGTTTTTGGAACAAGGACAACGTTGGTCAAGGAAATTTAAATAGACAGTATGTTCATCAAAAACCTGGCGCCAGATACATAATCCGAAGGAATTGGCAAAGCGTCTTGCATATAAATGCACCCTACCTAGCGGAAGTGGTGGCCCTGTTGTGGTGTGTAGAAATTTTTTCCTAAACTCCCTTGGATTTGGCGAACATTGTGGGTAGGTTCAAAATATGTTATTAAAACTGAATAGGCGTTATTATTTATAAACAATAGTAATATCATTTACAGATGCGTTCGTGGCGTTCAAGACGGAAAATACCTACGCGGGAAGTATAACAGAAGCAAGTCTGCACGCGAAGCCATCAAGAGTCATGTTTTTGAGTATGGTCCAACAATTTCTCATTATCGAAGGGAGCATGCTCCTAACCGCTTGTATATGCCTTCCGACCTAACTGAGAAGTCCTTGCACAATAATTATACGGCCACGCATAACCTTAAAGTAAGCTATTCACTATACTGTAAGGTTGTAAAAGAACTCAAAATATCGTTTGTAAAACTTGGACATGAACAATGCGAAACGTGCGTTGCCGCAGAACAGCATAAGAATATCACTAAGCATTAGGCACCAAGTTGTTGTACCAGCTGTTCAGACAACTTACTGCATCTCAAGCGTGCTTCCGAATCGCGAATGGCATATCGGGCAGATGGCGACTTCACATCACCAAACGAGGTCGTATTATCAGTAGATCTACAAAAAGTAAGTTCTCGAAAACAAATTACAGTTGGGACCATGATTTTAAATACTTGCATTTATTTTCTAGGTCATACAACTTCCTCGACTAGATGGGTTCAAGTTTATTATTTTCTCACAGCGACTATTGGTTTTTAACGAATCATTTGCTCCAGTTAGAGCATACGCACGTTCTTTCCCAGTTTCTGCGTGTAT
Source organism: Aedes japonicus (assembly GCA_034211315.2). Classification (NCBI taxonomy): domain Eukaryota; kingdom Metazoa; phylum Arthropoda; class Insecta; order Diptera; family Culicidae; genus Aedes; species Aedes japonicus. The sequence continues at coordinate 37,300 of JASCZW010006222.1, forward strand.
TTGGCCCGAATCGATCACTGGTCTCACAGCAAATGACATTCTCAGTTGTTTTTTCAAAATAATTAAAAAGTACGCTCACCTGTCGAAATTACGTTTTGGTTGGACAACTGTTCTGCTTAAAACAAGAATTGGGGTTTGTGTCAACACATCATCCTTCTCATAAACAGCGAAAAAATTTAGGTTAAGCAAATACTGTTTAAGTTTTTTGAATCTGGCCATACCTTTATGGCTGCTGATTCATTTCACGCTGCAGTTGAAACTAAAATGCGCCATGAACGTGTCGTCACATTCGAACATTTTAAATCGGCGGTTGGCAGTGCTAAGAAAATTTTTGACATACTTGACATGCAAGTAACTGACTTCTTTCAAGCTAAGTTCAATGTCTCACAGTACACGTTGAACTTATGCAAGCCCCGCCCGTACGTTGACAACATAAGAAAAGTGGTATTTGTTAAGGGACGTTATGAACTTGGATACACAAGTAGCATCAACAGCGAGGATTTTCTATACTGCAACGTGTTTTTTTTTTCCTTCATTATCGAGATTTTCTGCCCTGGGCTGGTTCATCTCCCGTCGTAGTCACTCAAAATACCTGTTTTGGGTATCTTCGTAACTTGTCCGGGGGTGAGATTCGAACTCGTGACTTTGGCGTGAGAGGTATGGATGTTAACCACTACGCCGGGGTCGCCCCCCACTGCAACGTGTTTTCGAAGAAACAACTCCAGTCGATAAATGAAGAAATGTTCTCTACTGAAGCAAGCGTATCCTGGCAAAAGTCTCCCCGTGGATAGGAAGGCTTCTCTGTTGGCGGTTGTTGTACCTGTGATTACCGAAGACGAATTTTTTTTTTATTGATCTTCCTACAAAGCTACAAGTATCTGAATAGTTATGTAAAGTCAACGGTGGTTTTCCTTCTAAACTTTGAATAAATCGCTTTTATTAATCTCAAATCATCTTGTTCTTATGATTTAAAAAAAATAAAAGTGAATTAATAATAATCACACTCAATTAAGCTAACTGAATCATGATTTCAGAAAATATGAACCTTCTCTTTACAAAAATAAAATAATAAGTTTTATTGAATGTGCTGATCAATGTAATGTATTGTAAAGGTTATGTTTCAAATTCCAAATGTATTTGCGATGTGTTATTAAGAAAACATGCAATAGATTTTGAAGTATTTCTTAAGATTGCATGGAATTTGTCCACTGGGACAAATATGCGTCCATTTTTCCAATGGGACAAAACGACTTCACATTTTTTCGAGATTTTGTAGAATAAACAGTACGTTTTTGTGTAATATTACGAAAATGCATATAAAATAATAACGATAGGCATCAAAATCTCAAAAATGTCAAAATGTAATATGGGACAGTTATGCGTCCACCGGCAGTACATGTGTTCCTCTTCATCCAAGTATTCAATCGGCCAGGCGTCTTCCAGAGCATCCACATCATCGTCAAAATTATTGTCATCTTCTCTACCTTTTTTCCTTCCACTTTTTGGAGCTACCAAACTTCTCAACAGCGTCTCATAATATCTTTTGTTGGAAATGTAAGGCATTAGTTTCTTTAGATCATTAAGCTTTTCCCGACTTAAAGGTATTGGAAAAGTTTCAATTGAATACAAATCTGGCAGAGGAGATTAGGTATCCTCTAGAATTGTGAAACTGCGATACTCGCGACTGGGATTCGTTTTGAAATACACTTTACCGATTTTCTTGCTGAGATATTCAAAGATCATAATTTCTTTAAAACGTACTTGTACGCCTTCATCATCGAGCTTTGGTCGTTTGAATCTTTTGTTCAAATTTTTTAGAGCTAGGAACTGTGACTGTTCCATTTCGACTACTTCCAAGGGCACTTTTCTACGAACTTGTGAAATAAATACAGCGTAGTCACGTGGTGTCTCGATATTCATCGTCGTTCTTTTATTTGGCTCTCTCAATAGCAGCATGAATGGAATCTACTTCCATGTGAGAACGCCCGGAAACCATAAATGACGAACAACCACTTCTCGATTGTTCCGCGAGCATTCTTCGACAAAAAGTGCACGCGTCATACAAATCACTATATTGTGGTTTTGGCCACTGCATCGATCTGAATACAAGTTAATGGTTGTCAATCCACCATATCGTTTAATGAGTGATCTGAGATATAACAATAAACATGATCCAACTTCTTGTGATCCACGTCTAGCCTTTGATTCGTCCCATAGGTAACAGCGCCCAGTAGAGTATCTACCATATTAACATTGGGAATATTTCTCACGCATATCGTACGGACTGACTGACTGATGAAGTGCTTATCGTCGGTACTTGAATATTTACCTAACACTAGGTTCAGTAGCACATGGCATAGTTCTTTGCATTGTGGGGAGGAGCCTTTAACCTTTACAAGGTTTAGCAGACCCTCAGATTCCTTGCTGCCCGACACTGCATTGAGGCCCACATTGGCGTCGATAAGAAGATATATATACCTAGGATATATACTCTTATTATAATTAAATACAGCTATTTCCCAAGTAACCACAAGCTTTATATTATTGCACTTATTCAACCCGAAATCAACATCGGTAATGCGGGATCGCATCAATTCAACAGTTGTCAAGTAATGAAGCGTAAGATTAGCTTAATAATGTGATGAGGCATCACCAATGCAATAATGCTACATTAGGAATGTCTTACGGCATTACAAAAGATTCAGCATTACTTCGATCTTAGTGGGGCCCTTTTCAGCTTTAATCCAACTTCAATGATGCACTAGACGTAATATTCCGGGTGCAGTTGAAAACCGGAATATAGCAGTCGCGCCAATCGATTTTACTCCAGTTCCATAAGTCCAAACAATGGCGCATCTAGTGCGCTGTATGGCGCATCTGATGCGTAAAGTAAAATCGATTAGCGCGACTGCTATATTCCGGTTTTCAACTGCACCAGGAATATATATGCCCTATATATGCACGCTATTACAGCCTCGTGGTTACTTGGGTTGCCTCTTCATCTCATATTTGATTATTTTAACTCTGATATGGCGAATATTTACTAAGTTTATTATTGATTGTTGAACCAAAACATTTGTTGAAATAATTAAAGAAAACTGATTACCTGGCAGCCTATTAAAATAGCCAAGAAAATTTAAGCTAACAATAAGGTAAGTAAGTTTCATATACATGCTAATAGTACTGAACGCGTCAAAATTAGAAAATCATTGGATAGCGGTGCTATTCCGGTCTTGATGTTCGTGTTTGTAATTTCTAGTTTCGCAAATGCGTTGTCCATACGGGATAACTCGTCATTAAACGGATTACGCTTTGCCATCTGTGAAATCGACTGCTGTTGAAATTGGAGACTTCAACTGGGTAGCGGTGCTGGTGAGGCCGGGAATACTCTAGAACTGGGAGCACACATCAATCTCGGTAGAGATGAAGCTGTAGTTTCTCGGCCACCAATCGTCTGACGATGACCCAAACACGGAAACGGAGGAAGCGGCAGGTTTTAAGTTCTTATTGTTGAAAATAGCTAAGTAGGCGAACCTGACGCCGCCGCTGCAGTCGCTAAATGCATCCCTCGACATCGATGCTGGTGGCGCTGGCTTCGTCAGTGTAGGGACATGCAATGGTCTTTTGGGGGCTGGTCTTGGTGGAGGCTGTTTCCAGCCGAAGAGGTCCAACTTACCAGGGCTAGAAATGAGTATTTAATTAGCGGTGGTTAATTAATGGTTAATGAGCGTCCAATACAACCAATGTATCGCATCCAAACTCTTCCTTGAAAGTATCCTGCATGATTCCCTGGCGTTTGGCGAACGGATCCGTTGCCACACCAATTGACGAAGTAAATGGATCACTTGGTTTGTTATCAAATGCACTGGCAAAATCGTCCTAAACGGAAATCGAGTAAACGGATCACTTGGTTTGTTATCAAATGCACTGGCAAAATTCAATTTTCCACGAATAATCGGACACCAAAACTGGATCATTTCGATTTCGATGGAATTTTGGATCATGGTCAATGCATCGTTCGTCTGTCGTTGATACTCTAGGTTTTTAATAACCATCGCGTTGCCCTGGTTTATTTCGAGCTGCGTGTCCTGTAGTTGGGTTGTTAGCCGATCGACGTCTTTGGAGCTGGAGTGGTATTCTTGTTTATGGGCACCTGTGTAAAGATTAATAAAATCGTGCTTTTTACAACAGAAAAACAAAAATCTGTAAACAAAAGAGATATCAGAATGGGATGCACTGACAGCAAAGCACTGTTGCCAGAAAAAGTTTTGAATTTCGTGATGAAAATAATTTCGCTACTTTACAGTTCTGCCAAAACGCCTAATAAAAGAAGGTTATTATTTAGAGGAAAGGCTCTTATTTGAGTCAACGTATCAATTGTGGCCCAGCCACCTCACATACTTACATACATCACATGTGTATGTAACTCTGGACTCTTCATTAATGTGTCTAATTTGTTATTCTTATTATTACTATTTCAGGAAAGGCGATCTTACCAGTTCCTAGCAAATCAATCACATGGAATGCAATACGACAAAGTTGTCGTTCCTAACATACCAATGCTCACAGCAGTATCTCAATATTATCATGAATCATTCATTCGAAAAATGGTTTTGAGTAGTGCCCTGTCTGGTGTTAATGCAAAAGCTTTTAAGGTCCTACCTATTGATTCGTTTTTGTGGGGATATGAGGACGAGTTATTGAGTTTGGCTCAAAAGTTTTCCTTTGATGATGAAGTTTCATTTGCCAAATTCGGTATTCTAATGACGGTTTGTATGAAATTAGGATAACATTACGATTTTCAAGACACATTGTTTCATTTACAGCGAAATGGTACTAGTGCCGAAAACTTCACGATATTTTCTGGTGAAACCAATTTAAGACAACTGGCAATCATTAGAGATTTAAATGGAAAGTCATCATTAGATATGTGGACAACAGATGAATGCAATCGTGTCGATGGTACAGATGGATCACAGTTTCCTCCTCATCTAATGGATAAACGACAAACTCTTTATGTATTCATCAAATCATTGTGTCGTAAATTTCCTTTACGCTATGAAAAGGAAGTAACCTTATTTGATGGTATACCTGCATGGCGCTACAAGGCACCAACGGATGTATTTGCTCATCCTAGTATTAATGCAGATAATCAATGTTTCTGCCATTTAGGCTCTGCTTCTTGCCCAACAAGTGGCTTGTTAAATGCAACTTTATGTTCCTATGGTGCTCCAATATTTGCGTCTTTTCCTCATTTTTATACCGGTCACAAAAAGCTTCTTGAAACCGTTGATGGCTTACACCCTCAAAAAGAATTACACGAAACATATGCTGACATCCATCCTAGACTGGCGTTCCCAATTGATGGCGCATCGCGGTTTCAAATAAATATCCAAGTGAAAAAAACCTCGATGATCTCAGGTAAATAATATTATTAAAACATGTTGGAATATTTTGTGATGAAGAGTCAAATTTATCCTCAGGATTGGATCCATTCACAAACGAGCAAATACTACCAGTTATATGGTTGGAGGTAGTTCCAGGTCATATTTCGGAAGAATTACGGAATATGATCTACCACAGTACGTTTAGCGCCAACGCCATTCAGTTTTCATTTAAATATGGATCCTTGCTAATATGCGTTACTACATTCGCTCTTTTAGCAATGACGTGCTATTTTCGAACAAGAAATAATTCTGCAGATTCTTATACTGAATCATCTAAACGAACTTTCGGACTTAGCTCGTTAAACAATGAAACTAGAAGTTAGTTATTAATAATAACGTCTTATACAATTATACACAACGAAAAGATCTGCCCAGCTACATTTAACATCTATGTATACCTTATTATAGCATTAAAAAGCTGTCTACTATTCAAAAAGTGTGTTGTATTAGTTATTAAAGTTTATTTAGGATAAACACAAGACTACCAGGACTTTAATAGCAAAACAATAAACGTATTTTATTCTGTTTAGTAATCATTTATATTGATGACATTTCTTTAATGTTATGTATTTCTGCCCAGCAACGGTTCAAACTTACTATCTATAAACACACTGATTGGCTCTCAAAAATATATTTGTAAGTCAATTTTTTATACTCCAACCTCCAAATTATATAATAAGAAACAATTGTTTTATTTCTACAAAGAATTTTATGGCAAACTGACAAACGTAAACAATAGCTTCTTCCTTAAATATCTCATAATACAAAATCAACCCACGTAAGCTTCCAATTCTATCGAATATAAGGACTCTTGTTCTTCGGAATGGCTGTGGTAGTTAAATTTGGCAAGTTTCCAAGGTCGACAAATTCAAGAAAGAAGCCATTGTTTACGTTTGTGTGTTTAGTTGGCTTGAAAACTACCAGAATGAGAAAACTAGGTAAATTTAAATTAACTTTTCACTTTACTAAAAAATAAAAAAAATACTGAAAAACTTTATCAAACTATTCCTAGTAAACGCGAGTCACTTCCGTTCCGTTCCGCTCGACTAGAAGAGAACATCGCAGTAAGTCTAGTTTTTTTAGTGGATTTTTGTGTACCTAAAATGTGTGCTGTGTTTTTGTTCGTTTACCTGTGAAATGTGTCTGTTAAGTGAACTTTGTGGTTAAGTATCTTAAAAACTATAAATTTCTACTTAATCGGAAGGATGTCAACTGTTGTTGTGTCGTGTAGTGTGAAGAGGATTCTAAAAATTATTATATGGGTTCCTACCTACTTAAACTAACACTATAGCTACAATTTGAAAATCCTAGGGGAGGGGAACCAGATGTCGGATGATCCGGTGATCCGATGTCAGGCAGCGTGTACCGATTGATAGACTCACTAAAGCGATCGTCGAGCATTTTTATCTCCGCCAGACGGTGGACCTCAGATGCTCTTGTCGTTCGAAGGGTGTTCAGGATCATCCCGAGCAACTTATTTTGAACACGCTGGTGTTTCAGGTGATGTGTTTTTGCGCAACTCTCCCAGATTGGCATGCCGTACTCAATGACCGGGAGTATTATTTGTTTGTAGACAACAAGCTTGTTGTTCAGGTGTAGGTAGAGGATGACCTGGGTCTTCGCCGCGTTGATACAGATCTTCCATTCGGTAAAGTATTCTTACAGGACATTCAGGCTTCGTTGCAGTTTCGCTGTAAGCGCACTTGTTACCCTAGCATTGTGGACGACTGATGTATCATGAGTCGACAGAGATGATGATGATCGACAGAGATTCATTTTCAGGGAGCCGAGGCGAATAGGTTGAACAGAAGTGGACCTAATATACTTCCCTGGGGAACACCGGCGGAGATCTCCTGTGCATCGGAAACTGCACTTTGTAGTGAAACACCGACAAATATTTTTTTTATTATACATGTTTATTGTTGAGATGACTCCGGATCTGCTCAACCGGGTGGGAGTATCCGGGGCAAGGATGGTGTAATGGCCCTCTTCCAGGTCATCCTGTAGGATTATTCCGTTCCGGTTGCATCGAGCGTCCTCCAGGTTTTGCGTTTCGCATTTAGGTCGCCGGTAATGATGAACTGCCCCTGCCTCCGAGTTAGCTTACGGATGTCGTTTCGACCATTGTTGTTCCGTTGGTGGTACTGGCTTGCTTAGGAAAATAGACCGCGATGATGGTGATAGGGCCGACGGCTGATTCGACCTTAACTACGATGGATTCAGTAAACTGCAGCTGGAGCTCGGAAGCATGTAGCAGTTGATGTTGTTACGCAGGGCGAACGTGACTCCTCCTCTATCAGAGCCGCACAATCCGATAGCCAGGAATGGAGACGCTAAGTTCGGGCTTGAAGTGCGTCTCCGTGACGATGGCGATATCGATGTCCTCCCTATTAAGGAAGTAACCAAGCTTGATAATTTTGTTTCTGATGGAACAAACATTCCAATTGAGAATGTTGATAGTGTGTTTACGGTCCATACTTAAAAATGAACATCATCGTCACGGAAATTTTCCTTGTTCATAGGATGTGGGGGACGGCGAAACATGAAAACAATTGTTGGTTTTTATGGGATTATGTAGACCTTTTGTTGATCAATGAGTACAGTAGCTTTAACGTTAAACTTTTTGACAGTTTTGTCAACCTGCTCCCTTAAAACAAGCTTGCTGTCTAAAACAAACGCCAAGATAGATAGCTGATTTGATGCGATACCGGTCCCACTCGTTGATAATGTTGAATAGGGCCCGCTTTTTTATCGGGTCCGCCATTGTGATGGAACCCCTCTAAAGGTGGACCAGATAAAGTTGATCCAGGTAGTTTCCCTGTTGCTGGCGCCTGACGAGAAACATCCTTTGAGGCATCAGTGCCACAGCTTGCAGCTCGGCGAAGATTGCCTCTGGAGTGAGTTCCGGAAGGCCACGCAGAATCACCTTCATCGACTTGCTTCCAGGTGCGTCGTGAGTGTAGAAATCAGGTAGCTCGGTGACTAGGTCAGCGCCGACAACACGGTAGTCAGCCTCCATCGAGCACTTAACTCGACACTCGGTCCTGAGGGCAGCAATGTACTTTGACGTTGTGAAGAGCGGGGGGGGGGGGGGCGCATAACCTTTTCCGGAACCTCCTGTACCGGAAGCACGGCGAATTGATTGCTCGCTAGGATCCACTGCACCAGCGTAATCACGGCGCAGACTTCCTACCACAAAAATATTTTTTATGTATCTCAACTATTTTTTCTCGATTTTTAAACAAGAAAAAATTGTTACGAATCAATCGAAACAATTTCCGTAAATGTAACAGTCTCTATTTGCGATGTTAAATTTTTCCTGCAATATGATTTTAATTATTATTGTAAATAACAATATTTGGCTCGAAAACTTACGTTTAGTGCTTTGATTTCTCGTTTCAATTCTCCGGAGTTCGGTCTAATATAATATGTGTAGTTTTGTTATAACGAAACTGTAGATTAATTAAGAAAATAATTATAATATGCCTATGCTTCACATTTTAGGTTAGATAAATTACCTGATGAAAAATACTATGGTAAACTAGATGATAAATTTTTAATAGTGTATATATATATATGTATATATATATATATATATATATATATATATATATATATATATATATATATATATATATATATATATATATATATATATATATATATATATATATATATATAAGTTAAAGACTCTTGATTTCACTGCTAGATTGCGAAAAAGATAAGATTTAATAATAATATGTTAATTTTAAGAAATTACCTTTGGAAAGAAACAATCAACCTATAAAAGTTATAACGAAATCTTAAATGATGCATGTGCTTTCCAACTTGCCTATTGTTCGCATGTGTCGATTGTTCTACTTCTCGAAATACTACCTCGTTGCCTAACGTCAATCGGTGACGATCTCTTGTCTAGCATTGGGTGCGGTCGATGATCGCATAGAAGGAGCTTCATCGCCAAAGGGCGTAACAATCCCCCCAAGTACGCTGGATGCAACATCCTGCTTACTCAGTTTTGCTCCGACGTCCAGAACCGCAATTTTGACCGCAGGTCGTTCATATATCCCTTTGCTGGTTTGGATCGTGGCACTCCGATCTTGACCATCTTTGTTCCTTGTAGCAACGACTCTCCCTTTGGGCCACACGTTACGTGGTAGGTCTTGATCTACGATTACTACGATATCTCCCACTTGAATAGGCTTCGTGGGCTGATGCCACTTCGTTCGTCGACATATCGTTGGCAGATATTCGCGAGCCCATCGGTGCCAAAATTGATTCGCATACATCTGTGAAGTTTTCCAATTGTTCCGTAGCGTAGTAGACGTATCGTCGAAGGAGATCATTGGTTTACATCCACTTGACGAACCCACCAAAAAATGATTAGGTGTTAATGCTGGTGCAGTCTCATCATCAACCGGGATGTACATAAGTGGCCGAGAGTTGATGACATTCTCAATTTCGGCGAATGTGTTGCGCAGAACTTCATCGGTAGGATGTCGGGGTAGCTTCAGTTGATTCAAGACTTTCTTCACCGATTGCACCAACCTTTCCCATGAACCTCCCATGTGAGGTGAACTCGGTGGATTGAAGGACCATTTTAATTCAGACGACACAATGTTCTTCAATAGTTTATCGTGGTTGATCTTCTGGAAGGCTTCTCGCAATTTTCGGTTGCCACCAATGAAATTAGTTCCTCGATCACTGAAGAACTGTAAGGGTGTCCCACGTCGTGCCATGAAATTTCTAATGGCCATGATGCATGAGTCAGTGTTGAGTGTATGCGCTATCTCAATACGTATTGCACGTACCATCATGCAAGTGAAGAGAACTCCCCATCGTTTTTCGACGCGACGACCTACTACAACGTTCATAGGGCCAAAATAGTCGACGCATGTGTATGAGAATGGTCTGGAAAATGCAGCCAGTCTAGCAGGCGGTAAATCGGCCATCATTGGGGGCTCCGGACGTGCTTTGTTGTTCATGCAGACTTGGCATTGGTTGCGGATCCTGTAGCACAATCTTCGAAATTTAGGAATCCTGTATTTCTGTAGCAGCTCATTCACGACAGTCTCATGGTTAAGATGATGATACCGATCATGGACCGAACGTACTACGAGTGATGTAATGTGATGATCTCTTGGTAGCAAAATTGTGTTGGATGCATATGGCCCAGCATATGCACATAGTTGACCTCTACCTCGCATACGCAGCAAGCCATGCTCATCCATGTACATCGACAGACCTCTGAGTGAACTTTTATTCGGCAACTTGTAGTTTCTCAGCTCTGATGATGATGCTTTGGTAACCAGTGCTCTCTCTTCGGCGTACGCAGCTACTTGTGCCTGTTTATAAATGTACAGTTCTGCTTCTTGTAGTTCTTCTTGTGTCAGAATTCCAACCAACGGTGAGTGTCCTCGCAATTTGGCCTGAATATTGCGAGTGAATCGTAGAACCCAAGCGAGTGAGTGTAAGAGTCGATTCCAGCTGGAGAAATTTTAAAAATTAACAATTACTTCCTTGACATGATGGACATGTACTACACGCTTCAACTCTTCTGATGTAGTTCCAGCACGTTTCGTCAAAGTTGGCCATTCACTCTGATGTTTCCAGATAAAAGTAGGTCCACAAAACCATCGGCTAGAAGGTGACAAATCCGGGAGTTTCTGCCACTTAGTTCCTTCGTCGGCAACGTTTAGTTTCGTTGATACCCATTGCCATTTAGACAACTCCGTGCCTTCCAGTATCTCCCCAACTCGAAATGCAACAAATTGACTATAACGACGGTGATCAGAATCCAGCCAACAAATTACATCCTTCGAATCTGTCCAGAAGAATCGTTCGTGAATGGTTATTCGGTGTTGCTCGACAATCGATTTGGCCAACCTTGCTCCTATTACAGCCGCTTGTAATTCGAGTCGGGGAATCGACACGAATCTCAACGGTGCTACACGCGTTTTCGCTGTCACAAAGGCACATTCGATTACTCCTTCTTCTTCAAAGCGTAAGTAAGCAACTGCAGCATATCCACTCTCGCTAGTATCCACAAAAATATGTAGTTGCGCCGTATTGGTTTCGGTTGACGGCGAGGTTCGAACTCGATAGCATCTGGGTATGGACACAATTTCTACTTGACTCAGAACTGCGAGCCATGTACGCCACTTTGCCAGTTGCTGATCAGCTATCGGCTCATCCCACCCGGTTCCGTTCCGCCATACCTCTTGCAAGAGAACCTTCAGGTACATCAGAACGTTTGCCAAGAGCCCTAATGGATCAAAGACCGTCATTAGAACATTTCGCGTTTTGTTGGAGTTCGCTGACCGCTAAACAGCCCTTCCTCCTGATTCAATCTGGTGGGCAGCCTGAAGGTGAAAGTATCTGTAGCAGTGTTCCACCACATCCCGAGAATCTTTTCAGTGGCGACTTCGGAGATTATGTTGAGATCTTTCTCCGAAGTTGATCGGCTTTTCATCGCGTCAACAACAGCTTTGGAATTTGAAAGCCATCCTCGTACTTCAAAACCCGATTGAGCATGAATAAAACGAACATTAGTCGCCAGTCTCACAGCTTCATCCTCACTCTCGACGCTAGAAAGCATATCGTCCACATAATGATCGTTAATGATGGCATTCACAGCTTCTGGCATTTCTTGGGCAAATCGTTTAGCGTTCTGATTTTTGACATATTGGGCACACCTTGGCGAGCACGCTGCCCCAAAAATCATAACGTTCATCACATACACCGATGGATTTGGATCTTGAGGGTCAGCTGTCCAGAAGAATCGTAAGCAATGTTTATCCTCCTCGTTTGTCAAAACTTGGTGGAACATCTCGCGTATGTCTCCTGAAACACCAACTCGAAACTCCCTAAACCGTTGCAGAACAGAAGGTACAGACTTCACTTGATCTGGACCTTTGAGGAGAAAGGTATTCAGCGATACTCCGTGCGCTTTGGCAGCGGCGTCCCTGACGATTCTAAGCTTGTTGGGTTTGTTTGGGTTCATTACTGGAAAAATCGGCAAATACCAAATACGACTTCTTGGTGCCTGCTCCTCTGTGACCGACAATTTCTGAATGTATCCCTTCATCTCGTAGTCCTGAATCTTCACTCGAAGGGCCGTAGCCATCTCCGGTTCACGATGCATTCGTTTTTCTAAACAACGGAAACGCTGCAAGGCCATTGGTTTACTCCATAACAGGGCAGACTCGTAGCGCATCCCTTCTGGAAAGTTCCGGATTTAAGCAGATCTAGTGCTCGCTCATCGTCCCTGGACATTAGTGCTTTGGTGTTTGTCTGTATCCCAAGCCTATCTAGCGAAAAATACTCTTTCACAGTATGTAGAGTTTCACATTGGCAGATGTGGTAGCTGTAGGTGTTTTTGCATTCTTTCTGCTTGGTCTTATCGATGATTGAGCAAGGGCCATAAATGATCCATCCTAGTCGAGTTAACGCTGCAGCGGGTTGCTGGTCCTGGCCTTCCCTTGAGTCCAGCGGATGCCCCATTCGAATGTTATCGATTCCGAGTATTATACGTGGTTGAACGTCGTCATATGACTCCACTGGAAGTCCCTTAAGGTAACTGTAATGCTCAGAGATGTCGTCCATCGATACGCTTTGTGATGGTAGCTTCAGGCTTTCGACGGTGTGAACGGTGCATGAAAAGCTCCTTTCGCTACACTCTTGTTCTCCAGATAACTGTATCACACATTGAACAGAATTAGACTCGTATCGGGCTTGACCACTGGTCCAGTTGATACACAGCGGAAACTGCTCGCCAGATAAACCAAGATTTTCCCAAAGATTGTGCTCCATTAGTGAACATGTTGATCCTTCATCCAAGAACGCATACGTGGTGATAGACCTTGCTTTTCCATGTTTGGTGACCTTGACGTACTTCAAGAGAATTGTTCCGAGACAACAATGGTGGGTATTGCAAGACGGTGTGAACTTATTCAATGTGCTGGCTTGACCAGAAGATTGCTGCGTATGCTTCTGATCATCACGTAGAAGCTGATGGTGCAAATAAGAACAACCATTCTTTCGACAGGGGGTGTTAACTTCACAGGCCTTGAAATGTTTTCTTAAGCATTTTCTACACAGTTTTTTATCCTTGATAACTGACCACCGTGACTGTGGATTCAACTTCAGGAAATTTTCGCATTTGTCCAACGTCAGACAGCCCTTACCGCAGGCGTAGCATACCTTTTGTCCGGTCTTGTATTCGGCAGCCTCCGTGTGAGTGTTCAAATACGCTTCTTCCTTGCGGTTGCGCCTTTCTGGTTGCTTGGTACATTTCCCACTTGTGCATGGTCTAGTTACCTTGCTCAGAGCGTCAACCAGAGTTGAAAATTGTTGAATTTCTATTTTGAAAATCACTTCGAAATACATTTCAGTGCACAAATGATCACTGGTATTCATTTCCTTGTCTTCTGATGAACGTCACTGCGAGTTGACGTCGCTTCAAAATTCTTATCTTGATTTGCGTTGTTGTTATTGTTTTCATTCAGTTTGCGTGAATTCTTGCTGTTCATTCAAGATTGTCAGTTTAAGCTCTCTTATACTCATTCTCTAAACTGAATAATCAGTTCATCTTGCAATCAGTGAATACGAATATAAAAAAACTCACAATCATTTGGGCTCATTGATTTTTTTCATCCGTTTCGAAAGTGCAGTTTCTTTGGGTCCGTGTGTGAGTAATTAATAATAGCGATTGAAAGAAATAATCAAGGAAGAAATGCGCGGAAAGTTAATGTGCTTAAAAATAGACTCCGCGGCTCGGCACCACCGTCACATTTTGGGAATAAATGTACAGTATGCTGTCGGTGACAAAGTGGTTATTCGTACGCTCGGTAAGTGGATTCTCTGCCTTTATACCTTTTATTTCACTAACATGTACCAAACATGACTTTAATGGCGAGCAATAGCATCGGAGAAATTGACAGCAGCAAGCCAGCTTCAGAATGTCTCGAAGTGCTATGGTCAAAATGCAAAATCAGTATCATTCAGATCAGAAGTCGAAGCGATTTGAAAATTTACACAAAGTTATCGATTAATTTTGCTCTTGCTTAAACGTCTGTCTGTGGTATTGTTTACTTATATGTGTACAGTGTGTACAGTGTACATATATGATTTTTATTTCCATTACATTCTTTCCATGAATGATTCAAGTAAGAGAAAGTCAGACGGCAGCTTTCTTGAAGGCGAAAATTTTGGACACGTTGGCTGAATATGGATTGTCAGTTGAACACATTTTTTCAGTTACCTGTAACAATGGTGCCAATATGGTGGCAACAGTTAAAAAATTAAAACACGAATTGGAGATGATCCTTTTTGAGAAATCCGATGAAAATGACGACGAGGAAGATCAGTTAGCAGAAGAAACAGAGCGTGATGAGCGATTCCACGAACAAGTGGGAAATTTTTCAATTTTTTATTTTTTGTATTTTTTGATTTGCATGAAACCTTGCATACAAGTTTTTTGGGAAGAAAAACGCCGTTTTGCATACTTGGTTCGCCATTTTGAATCTAGCCTTACTTATGAGAAGGGCCTATGAAAAATGCACATGATATCTTCAACAAATGGTATCTCGGAAACGGTTTGTCCGATTGGTTTGGTGTCTTCGGCGAAGTTTTAGACAATTGTTGGTGCTATATGGAGTTTTTGCTTTTTGAACTAAAATATAGATTTTCCCTTAAAAGTTACATGTCAATAATTTTTTAATTATTTTTATGTTATAACTGACCAAAAATGCTATCTAGGGCACAGTGAGTTGTTCTGGAGAAAAAGCACAATTCAATCAAATGAAGACTTCACGATGCCTGTAGACGTCGAAATATTCAACCGAGGAATAGCAGCTATTCGTGTTTCGCCTATAGATTTAGGTAAGGTTAAAAATGTTCACTATCCTGAAAAAAAAGTGTGCTGAAATCGTCGAAGGTGTACGAAGAAATCTTTTTAAATTAGACGCTAAAACAGAAAAAGCAAACGAGTTTGATGAAGTCATAGAAAATATGAAAATTAAATTTTTAAATTCAGCCACAAGGCAAGAAAAACTATCAATTTTATCATTGTTACCAAAAACATGGTCAGTACAAAAAATTGTAGACGAATTTAAAACCAGTAGAAATATGGCATCAGATGCAAGAAAGGAAAGAGATAATATATTTGATTCATCTCAAGGTTCAATACAATAAAGGAAAATACAATAAAGGCAAAGCTTTATTCAAACTGTCCTGACAATGATGCCAAAATATTCGATATTGTTAAGAAAGTTGTGTAAACAATAATTTTATAAAAATAAGGAATGAAAATAAACTGATGATATCCAACATATAATGTTATTTTTTATTGCGTACAATCACCATCCCTGAAAAATAAGCTTAATTCGCTCTTTTGAATCTTGCTAATTGAGGAGCTTGCATTTGCAGTTCTCAAAAAGGTGTATCTCGAAATCGAGTTGTCTTATCGGTTTGATGTCTGTGGCGATGTTCGGCAATAGAGAGAAAATATGCACAGTATAAACACATCCAGTTTAAATGGATTAAACTGTTAGGCGATATGCAAGAGTTGAATGCAAATTTTCAACACAATACACCAAAAATAACTGGAAGAAATCATTGTTCCTGATAGTGGCATTTTGTAACTTGTTTTTCAAAATACTTTTAAGGCAGAGAATTTCACTCGAATCTTTAAGCTGTCAGTGTCATTTTAACTCAAAATTTTCCAATCTTTCCGAAAAAAAAAACAGTGGGGTTGTGTACAAGACACGACCGGTTGACGTAGACTACGTTAAACCAAGTGATGCATCATAATGTCAGGGAAATTCTGTGTGGCTATCATTAGCGTTAAAAGGGTTTCAATAATTCGTGCCGGTCGCTTACCCTTTCCGATAGAAGCAGTTTAAGTCACAATATGACGGGTGCGGCTCTTATGGGACATTAGACAAGCGTTTTGAAGCCAGTATGTAAGAAAATTCTATTGTACGCTCTGGAGATATTATTTGGTGGCCCTGAAATGGTCCGTTTGGTTTTATGAAGTCAGTATGTGGGAAAATTCTCTTGAGAACTCTTTATAACTCTTTGGTGGCCCTGAAAAGGGCCTTTTGGTTGAAATGATGACACGACCACGGTTGCACGTTTTACGATGGAGTATCTTTAAGGCCTAGAGGATAGTTAAGGATCTGTTGGGGAATATGAAATTATTAAATTAATGATAGTTTTGCTCATTCTTATAATCATAATCGCTTAACATTATTAAATGTTTATTCGTATGTCATACTGTGCCTGAACGGCCTGCATCTCGGAATTCTCACCATCGCCGGAACCATCAACAATGTTTTGCATCGTTTTGGGGGATTTCAGTAACGACAGGCAGCGGAGGAAATTCTATAATACGTACATACAAACATGACTGATACCATGTCTCCTTTTCAACATTCACCATTTAAATACCATACCATTCGGATCATTTGTATACAATCTGAGTTGTAGTATGCCTTTGCCTAATTCAACTTCAAAGAATCAAAGATTTGCAATTTATGCAATTTTAGCAATTCTAGATTTCAAGGGTTATAATAAACATTGAAATACTCTAGAATTTAAATAACGATAAAATTCGTTATCAGAAAATATCCGACAGGTTTAGTGATTGTTATGAAAACACAATAATCAATTGCAACATTTTCAGATGTGTAAGCGTCTCTAAAAATGTTCAAAATTCAGGAAGTTTTATCAAACAGAAAATAACAAAAATTATCTCGCAGTTGTTGTAAGGTTATATACAAGTATATAGGGTACATGTCCCTTGACTCAGTCGATTATGTAGCGCACGATTACAATTTTAACTATAACTCATACATTAGTTTAGCTAGAAACGATATTCAACTGTATATACCTTTGCTAAGACATGCTCAACAAAGCGTTTGCTGTACTGGAACATGAAAAGTCACCAACATTATTAAGTCGAAAACATTTGATGTATATGGATATCATTAAGGAGTTTCAGTAAAGCTTATTTATTTCATCGCTCCGGGCATTCGGCTATATTCGGTGTACCATACAAAATATAAAGCTACTTTATAACATCTAAATGACTTTCTTATGTGCCATTCCATTTCAAAACATTAAAATTCCCACTATATGTATTTAGTTATATAAGCCCTTCAAAAAATACACAACCGCTCACTCTTACTTTTCCATTGAAAACTTTTATATTCCACATTTTACTATGTGATGAATACATCACGCCATAGTTGGAAATATAAGGTTAAATGCGTACCCAAAGTATGGTCTATGGTTTTAAGGTGAAATTATTATTCAGGTTTCTATGTGAATATCAGGTAAATTAGTGAGTCCATCATGGCTAAAACGTTAAGGAAATCGAAATACATATAAATATATTAGATCTCGCAGAAGAAAGAGAGTGAGTTTTATTAAATATCATTATTTTTTGCAATGGGTATGGGAGAAAAGGTTGGTTAATATATAATAAATTCTTATAAATATAAAATAAACACCTGAGAAAATAATCACACATTAAAATATGTTCAATGCATAATTTGTATCGATATCATTTTTAGGTTCATATGATGTAGAAGCACGCGGTACATGTCATCACCAGAATACAATTAATACTATGTTGAAATTTATTTAGACAGAGGGCGATAACATAGAGAGATATTCAATTGCTTTGATGACATGCACTTTGTCAAATTGATTTATATTTAATAAATATCAATTTCCTATATCTAGTCTCCAGCGTCCCAACTAGTTGTTGGCAACGCATAACCTCTTGCTGCTTTCAATTTCGCCAGATAACTACGAGCTCCCTCGGCGTCGGTGCACGGTCGTTTCGGAGGATTTCCCGTATGGTCGCTCTTTATGCGCTTCCTGAATCTGCGCAAGCGTTCTGGATCAAATCGGTTAGGCATTCTCACTTTCACTATGTTTCTCAAAAGTGACAAACAAATCGGCACTAGATTAAATGGCGCACAAACCGAACGAAATATTAATTTAATTCTTATATCTCTCTGAACTGGATTGGTTGTCCTCAAAAGGACAGATTATTTATTAGTGGGTAGCGCCAACCAGCTGGGTAAAATTTTCCCGACGGCTCGCCCTCCATGGAGGTGTTTTTGCAGTTGCGGCGAAGGAATCGGCACCATGATATTAGGCGCACAAACCGAACGAAATAAAAGTTCAATTCTTGTATAAACAACTCTTTTAATTATATTGGTTGTCCTCATAAGGACAAGTTATCAATTTATGGATTGCGCTAACCAGCTGGGTAAATTTTTTACCGACGGCTCGCCCTCCATCGATCACCGAACTAAATTTAAGATTAGTTCTTTAAAGGCTCCACCAAACTGCAGCGTTTTTTTTTGCCGCCGCAGCGAAATCGCGACGGAAAAATCGCCGCGGTGAGATAACATGGCGGCTTATTGGAGCGCACAAACCAACGCGATTAAAAACGCATTATCGCGAGCCTTATTAATCAACTCTTTTATTTAAAAAATTTATGGTCCTCAAAAGGACAGATAGTTTCCACATACTGCTGCTCGCCCCCAAGGACGCTTTCCCCCAAACAGCAGCGTTTTCAAAGAGCGGCGAAACAATCACCGAAATAAGGTAAGATGGTGGCTTGCACAAACCGACGCGATTGTGTGCCCCCATAATCCGCCATTTTACCTCATCGCTACGATCGCTGTTTGGGAGAGCTTTGCCATATTACCACCAGCTGCCTCTGCGACCAGCTCCGCTGCCGGCAAATGAAGCAGCTGCGACCAGCTGCCTGCGACCAGCTACCAGCGACCGCCTCCGCACAGCTTCAATGCTGCCAAGCGACTGAGGCAAAATTTTCCTAAGTGTGCGTTCTATGCCGTTCTCAGCTGCATGCGAGACGTACATGGAGAGACGAATGGCATGATTGGTAAAAGTCTCTCTCTAAAACAAAGAAGAAGAAGATGCTGCAAGACGTTCCTTGCTTCGATTTGAAATCTGTGCTAGGAATTTGGTAAATTTACTCTGCAAAATGACATTATAAGACATCACCTTATATATGCGTTATTTTCAATAGTTTACTATTGTTTAAGAATTATGTTTGACAATTGAATTGGAGCGCGGTAAAATTTCCGACCGATTGAGGAAGAAATCATGTAAATCTATCGTGGATTGAATCCTAGAGGGTTTTGAGCTGTTTAGTGGAATACCTGTAACTAGAAATTAGAAGAAGAATTAGTATCTTCCATTTAATTCCAACTACCTTTGCTTATCTTCGACAGATACGCGTATTTCGTCTACAATGTGCAGACTTCTTCAGTGTCTCGTACTAATAACTCGACTATTAGTACGAATTAGTCGAGTTATTAGTACGAGACACTGAAGAAGTCTGCACATTGTAGACGAAATACGCGTATCTGTCGAAGATAAGCAAAGGTAGTTGGAATTAAATGGAAGATACTAATTCTTCTTCTAATTTCTAGTATCGTGGATTATTTGAGTTATTCGCGTTCAAAACGTACGGTTTTTCGTGACGGTCGCAATATTTTAGATTTTCATTTGACACCCTACCCTTGCCGTAAGACGTAGTCTACGTCAATACTTTTGAAACTGGAAAAACACGGAGTACATCCGAAAAGGGCCAAAACTTATTAAGTTATCAAAAAAATCAATATTAAATCAGTAATATCTTCTAAACGGTGCATCTAAGAAAAATGTTACCGAAGTACTTTTTGCTTGTAAATTTGATGTTCTTTCATAAAATTAGGATGACAAACTTTTTTGACTTTTCTTAATAGCTTTTTTGAAAATTGTAATTTTTTTAAAAAAAATGTTTGTCATTGTAACCTATTTTTGTCCAGAACAACTCACTGTGCCCTAGATAGCATTTTCAGTCAGCTATAATATAAAAATAATTAAAAAATTATTGACATGTAACTTTTAAGGGAAAATCTATATTTTAGTTCAAAAAGCAAAAACCAAACTTTTTTTTTACCGTGCATATTTTCTCCATATAGCACCAACAATTGTCTAAAACTTCGCCCAAGACACCAAACCAATCGGACAAACCGTTTCCGAGATACCATTTTTTGAAGATATCATGTGCATTTTTCATAGGCCCTTCTCATAAGTAAGGCTAGATTCAAAATGGCGAACCAAGTATGCAAAACGGCGTTTTTCTTCCCAAAAAACTTGTATGCAAGGTTTCATGCAAATCAAAATATATGAAAATTACTCGTTGCTGAAATGATATGGAACCGCTCTGATGTGAGTGAAGAGCTATGTGACGAGTTTCAGGCACGGCTCAATCTTGTGAGATGTGCAGTACACACTCTTCAACTTGCAATCTTGGACGTTGTTAACAGATCTGATGAATCCATCAAGAGCCTTACTGATGTGGCCAAAAAATGTAAACAAATCAAATACAACACTTTCATCGAGTTCCACTCTCCGTCGTATCCCCCCGTTTGGAGCCAAACAAGGTGGGGTGGCATTTTCAAAATGGTCGAATCATTTAAAACTCAAAAAGAATTCTTCACTAAGCTTGCCAATCAATTTCCCGGGCTTGGTATGTATGAGCAAGTTTTCCTTAATATTACTCATTCTCTTACATGTATTACTTTTTGAATTTCGCAGATCTTTCTAGCCTATGGATTATGAATAATTATGCTGCCGCATCCAATCTAGTCCTCAACGATCGGATTAAAGCAGTAACGAATGGATTTTCAGTTACCTTCTGTACTTCGCTTGTGGCCAACAGCCAAGCCATGTAGAAGTCAGGTAGGGATACATGTGACTCCTGCATTTTTTTGGTACAGATATACAACGGTTTGAACGCAGCATAGTATTGGTCCACGAATAGGCAGCATAATTATTCATAATTAAAAGATAAATTTGAGCAACAGAAAAAGAAATAAGTGCCACTAGATTAT
Source organism: Aedes japonicus (assembly GCA_034211315.2). Taxonomy (NCBI): domain Eukaryota; kingdom Metazoa; phylum Arthropoda; class Insecta; order Diptera; family Culicidae; genus Aedes; species Aedes japonicus. The sequence continues at coordinate 58,673 of JASCZW010006222.1, forward strand.
TAAGGGCAGTGCGTACTAATAATGTGTGATCAGCATTAAAAATTCATAAATGAGCAATAAAAGCTGAGAAAACATCTTCGGATAATCTAATTGTGACCGGTAAATCTATCAAATAAGGCAACAGCTATTAGTATATATGCAATTAAATATGGCTTGATTTCCGCCAAATGATGTAATTTGTGCACTGAAATACTCGCATATGTCTAGGAGTTTTATAGAATTTTCCCATAAAAATAGTAAAATGAGCAATGAAATACTGAATAATCACAATAAAATAAACTCAAATGTCCCATGTGGTAGATACAGTTACCCATCATTTAATTCAAAAATAATATGATCACGTGTAAACATTCCCATAAAATAATCATAAACACCATTTGAAAACTAAATAAGTCCCAGAGCGCTGTGTGTTAGGATAAATTAAAAAAATTCACACGGAAGTGGTGAAATGAGCAATGAATATTCAATAACGTGCAATAGACAATGAAAGTTTTGCAAATGGATTTATGTATACATACACTTCGAATAAGAATTGTTGAGCCTTTACAATTGACTTTTTATCAAATAATATGCTGAATTCAGCAATGGTCATAAGAATGTCACTCGTCTAGAAAAATCGTTGTCGATAAAGAAGATTGTTTAATTTGATCACAACCTATAAATACGGCAGTAAAAACGTATACCCGTCAAGGGGAGTACAACAACCAACCAGTGATAATTTTCAAATGTTCTTCAAACTATTAAAAATGTTCAAGCTCACAAAACAAAACAGTAGCCGGAAATTAAAAATAAAATGAGCAATAGACTAATTTAGAGCAGCTCTTGAAAAAATAAAAACTCATTTGAATGGCAAAGACTTTTCAAAGCAAGTTGGTAACAATGCCTGTGAAATTACACCAAATTCATGATGAAAGCAATTATCCAATTAATCAAAGCAAAGGAGCGTTTCTCAATTCGGAATGAGTAACAAACTTATGGAAAAAATAACAAAAAAATGGCAAATGACTGGATGAGATCATTCAGATAATAATAATAGTATTTATAATAATTTAAAAAACAAGAAATCAAATATATTCCGTAAAGCACTAAATACCAGCCAGTTTTTATATGCTGACAGTTTGATTGTTATTAGGTTGTAGGTAATTTTTCCTACCGTTTCAGTCAATTTACCGTTTTGAGTCGATAATTACAAAGTGTACTATGATATCAAAAACATAAACTTCGAAAAGTGTCCGCTCCAATATTTTCGGTGTATTAGAAGCGTTGTATGGAATCTCTTTGAAAATAACTAAACAAATATAAAACAGGAGAATGAAAGGCACAATAAACAGAATGTTGGATCAAACATATCAAAGTTTATCAAGAAACAACAGTCAATGGGATGGTTTTCTCATTAAATCAAATTAAAAGCATGCAAAATATTTATAAACAAGTTTAAATTTGGTTTATTTCGTTGGTATTTATGATTTTAAATGTATTAAAATAAATGATTGTGCTATAAACGAAAGACTAAAAACACTCAACCTTCATCTGAGCGATGTATTTGCAATTAATCATAGGTAAACAAGAAGCTTCAATGTACTTATAGTATTAACTTAAATTATAACTAAACATCTAATCAACGATCAACGCTTGGCTTATCTGTTTAGGCCTGCCCGGTGGACGTTTGACGGTGAGTGACGAAGTGTTAGCTTCGGGACGCAGTTTGTAGCGATCGCGGGACACAGCAGCTACTACGACATGGTGACAGCTGTTTGCTTTGAAGAATGTATAACACGTGCAACTCCATGCGCGCCAGTCAACGTTCGAAACATCAACTCGGTGAATATTTCCAAGGTTTTGACTGAACTCATCAAAGGTTATGTATCGTGGTTTACGAAAAACGTCGATATCATGAACGGAAACGTCCTTTTTCTCCTGTCCTGGAAGAAAAACGTAAGCTTTTGCTGTGTCCTGGTCATTCAGTGTGCGGCATTTCCTGTCGCTTTGCAGCCAATCAAATGCCTTTCGTTCGATACTTATGCCATATTCTCTGGTATGCTTCACTTGACGAGTAGGCCCTGAATATGTTTCCAGTGCGGTTAAGATTCGGGTTTTGAAAATACCGAAAGGAACACGTTCCTTCATAAGATGACATTGCTTTATTGCTCTATTGACAGCTTCCAGAGCATTGTTCGTCGCTGGACAACCCGGTTGAAAGGCTTCGAACCAATTTCGGAAATAATCATCGAACATGTACTTGTCGAAAAACTTCAAAAAGTCAGTGCGGTTTAGATACTTTGCTTTGAACAGGTCACATGCAAGGTCAAAGTGTTGTTTTGTTGGAGAAATCTGCATGCGTCCGATATCCTTAAGTATCTGCTCCACCTGCTCCTTTAAAAAATCCTTGGAGTTTTTCTTTAGATGCTTGCGCACATTTTGCATCACGTGAAAAAAGCAGTTTACAAGCTGGACGTTCGAGCCGAAGATTGCTATTGCAGCTTTCTTTAAAGCAATCTCACCATCACTAATGAAGGTTATGACTACTAGTGGTATTCCGAAGCCTTTGCATCTATTCGCAATTGTAGCAAAAACGTAGCAATAATCTACCTCTTCTTGTCTGGTAACAGTGGCAAATGCCACTGGATGAGCATGTCTCATGTGATCAATGACACAAATGACCATTAACGGGTATCCTTGAAGAGTGGTCTTAAACGTACAGTCAGCAGCCACTGTATCGAATGACATGAACAGACTCAGCAATTTTTGACTGCTATACACTATGCGAAAACGGCCGTTCTCATGATCTATGTCATGACCGATTACAAAAGCCGTCTCCTGGTTTAAAGGCACTGCCGAGCACGATTTGGCCCACTCTTCTAGTTCACCTACATGTAGTAAAATATAATCAAATGTGAAAATGAAATTAGTAACAAGAAAAAAGCAAAAAGAATGTCAAATACAATGTCTGGGGGTAAGGCATGTCAGAATACGATGAAAAAAAATTACCAACAATCAATTATTCATATTATCGAGTAGTGTGGGATAACATTGGGAACTTTCAACATCTTATGCCATGTTACGTTAACTTTAATCATGTTTATTGACTAACCAGGACTCAACGGTTTAAAGCTTGTTCAATTTGAATTTTCAAATTTGTAATACTCTAAGGCTGTTCATTATTAAATTGGTGTTTTATATTGTATGGTCTGTTTTAATTTTGAACTAGCATGAACATATCGATCACCCGTGGTTTGATCCTCCGTGATTGATCGAAATTAGTTGAAGTTGCACAGAGAACCAACTGAATGTCTCTTGGGACTAGTGAATCATTCTCAATGTGCAACTCCTGGTGTCCTCATTTTTAGGATTAATGAACGGTACTGGCCACGTCTATGTGGACCAATAAGGAAAGGGATGGAATTTTATTCGAACCACGTTGCAACTAAGGGTCGTATATACTGTTGCACCACCTGAAGTATCTTAAGAAAGGAAATTGTTAGTAGAAGGTTTTTATTGTAGGTTTTATCTTCGTTGATGAGACAATAGTGAGTGGAACGGTTCAGAACAAATCATATCGTGAAATTGTCGGTATCAAATAAAAATGCATGGATAAGCGGCCAGACATTTCCCGAATATTCACAAAGGTATGATAAACTAAAGCTATGTGGCTTTGAATAAGTAAGTAATTTTAATTGAATACAAATTATGCGTGAATCCAAGAATAAGTTATAATTAGAAAGTAGTTCTTGTATTTTCAACACAATGTTGGTCCAAGGGATTCAGTTATTCTAAATCAAATGCAGACATAATAGTCATTGCTTAAGCTACCGTTCCTCACCAGTCAGGTAACTGACCTTAGCTAACCTAAAATCATTGTGGCAACTCTGTATGCGGCAGAGGAACCATGCCATTAGCGCGCTGAGAGTTGTTAGACCACTGACATAGGCGCATTCGTGAGTGACGAGTCACTGTGTGACATTACAGCGAGCTTGACTATCGTTGTAGCATTTTAACCATAGGACCAGACAATGTATATGGTTAACAAGATCTACTCATCTATCAATTCTATAATTCAAATTGCATTTGAAAATACCACATCTACTTTGGTTGGATCTTCTTATCAACTTCTCTTTCATGAACAAATTAATTGCACAAATTATCTTATAATTTACAAGATGGGCGTTATGTAAAAATAGTCCAACGTGTATTCGCTAAGCCGGGGTATTGAAAAGAAGAAAGTCGACGAAAACATAAATTTATGTAGATTCATGTGACACATACACATATATTAAAATTTTAGAATTTAACTTAAACACGAACTTATGTATCAACATGTGCAGAACTTCAGTTATTTAAATATTGTAATATTTTTACGCTGTTTTTCATTTGATACCAAGGAAATTCTGTTACATTAACGCAAAGTTTCCGGTTGCTACAAACAGCTAACAGGATCTAAACTGGAGCTTTATGTTACCTTGATAGGTGTAATAAAAGACCAATAAAGATGTCCTTTTTCAGTTTCAAAAATAGTGAGAAAACTCTTACCTAACGATAATGTTCCACTGCCGTATATCTCAGCGGAAGCCTTCTTTACAGCGTAATTTAACTGGTTGTTGGAGATATTACCATTTCTTGATCTTAACAATTTCTTGATTTCATATTTCGGCATCCCAGTGCGAAGCATTTCGTCGATAGTACTGTAATCATCCGGTTGTATGGGCATTTTAGCCATCGACTCCGAAGTCATTTCGCTACAGGTGTGTTTTCCTTTAATATTCACGCTGCACTCGTCTTGCTCCGTATTTGGAATATATACCATGACTTTTCTACAGCACTGGACCTTGGCATGTACCTTAACTCGACGACAGTGATAGTAACGAAGCACACCCTTTACACTACTGTTCTGGGTCTTGAAGCGAAACCCGCTTTCTAACGAATCAACGAAGTTCTTAACCTCAGCGAACGGAATCGTTTTCAGAAACTTCCACTGGTCGCAGCTGGTTTCCTGTAATATAAAAACTTATATCTATTAGATGCTTTTCTATAATGTGCGACTGTTTTTAAAACAGTAATATCACCAAGCCTGCAAACTGTGACTTGATGCGCTTGCACAGAAACAAAAGCGTTCATGAAAATGAAAACGGACCGTGAACTAGTTCACGTTTTCATGATTTTTACCCAAAAACGTGAACTAGTTCCCGATCACGTGATTTAGTTCACGGTGTATTTTTGCTTGTTCTCGAATTCATGACTGCAGTTCACGGATCCGTGTATGGATTTTTTTTCCGTGTGATTTCTCGTTGCTCGCAGTATTTGGACTTGGTGTTACTATAATTTGAGGTAATTTCAACACCTGGAATTGAATGGACAGTAGGGTTTCCAATGAACCCTCATCACAAAGCCTCTATGTCACCCTGAGTCTCTGGTTCAAATTTGAACCAAATCCTTCAATATTTTAAATCCATTATTATTATGTTTAGTTTATTGCAGTTTTATCTGACTGATAACGGAAAAGAGCATTTTTTAACATAGTAGATAATAAATAAAACTCAAATGAGCGCTTATAATTTCGAATTGTATTCCATCTATTTTAGTTCTCTAGATAGCAAGATGTTTATAAGAAATAATCTTACATTTTTTTTTGAAGCCGTCATATATTTGACGATAATGATTGTGTGTTTATCATTCTTCATTACCTATGAATAATTTGAATTATTTGTTGATTTAATTTTATAAATTCTGAACAAATCAACAAACAAAAAATAAAGATTTGACACTATTGATTTCCAGGAAGCAAGTGTGAAATAATGTATTAGGATTCATTTGTGATTAAGAAAACTGCTTTCTTGAGTTGTCCATACTACTTCATTTCACTCTATGACTTTTTTTTTAAATTAAATTTATATTAATTTCAGCGCCGTATACTCTTTGTGGGCTGTGAGATGAGACGACTCGTTATCGCGTACGAGGTGAGGTGACACTCCGTGTTAATCGAATGGAGAGTCACCTTATATGTGAGAATGAGTCGTGCCATCTCACACGATACGACACAACAGGACTGAATAACCAAGTGTACTGTGTTGTTCAAACATCACTCACCATTAAATCATTGCCATGAATTGAGTCTTGACGTTCTTCAATTGTGACAGATTGCTCGGTTGCCTCGATATCGATAGGTTGATTCTCCTCCAACTTCACGAAAACAAATGGTTCGATACTGTCTGCTTCGGTTTCGCTGAGAGCATCACCCGAAGGATGCCTTACCAAGGAATTCATAACTTCCCCGGACTTGTATGCTGCACATGTAGCCACGGAAACGATCGGCTGGCTTGCGGCATGCCTCGAATTAGTTTCCTATTGATAGAACATGGTAGGTTTTAATTTATTACCTTATATATATAAATACAGGGTAGAGTTTAACTTTGTCTGCGGACCAGTTCTCATTTCCCATTAATAATACTCAGCAGTTTTTAAACCAAGTGACATTATTATTTAACACACATAAATATATACGTTCAACCAAGCATGTTGAAAATGTCATGTCGTTTTGGTCGGATACAGCTGAGTGACAACAATGATAGACGGAAATTAGTATGCTGCTTAAGTTATATTACTACTTTTTCGAAACATGTTTGGAAAGCTGTGGATCTATTTATTTTAACTATTAAGGTAACGACCCCTCAAACTAAAAAATGGCCGCAATTAAGGCCATTTTACATCGCCTCATGGAATTTTTGAACGTAAAATTGAAGAAAGCAAAGCTGTAAGCTGAAAGGCAGTTATAGTTTCTTAAATTTAGAATTTGTGCATAGTATCGAACATAATAGCGGCCATTGACCTTCACCTTAGGAAAGGCAGCATTTGAAATTGAGAAAACTCCTTTCCTTGCATGCAGAGTGGAGCTCACTTTGGAAGTGAATCGATTCCTAATCCACTACTGAAGTAGACCTCCACCTCTTAAAAAGGGCTCCCAAGTTTTATATCGAGGCATTGAATAAAATCATAGAAGTTTCTGGCTAACAAAACAGATGAATAAACTGCTTACCGGTTGCTCCAAATCTGTGATAAGTCGCAGTACGGAAGATTCGGGTGGTTTTGAATTACTGCCGCAAGGAGGTTCTTGTTCGTGAACACGATGAAGTAACTGTAAATCATCGGTCACCTTATTCCGCTTTACCGATCCACAGTCCGTCTGATCACCGGCCACGTTCTGCTTGAATAAAAAAGTAAGGTTTCGCAATAATACAGTTGCGGTATAGGCGGTATGTGAAACTTACTCACCTTAAAAACCTTACGCTTTCGGTAGCGTTTATTCCTTCTTTTGGGTCCTTCCATAGGAACGGCTACTTCTGCGCTAGTCAAACCCTATAAGAATTAAAATAATACCGTTAGCAAGGTAGCTTAATGGTGATCAAAATAAAAACTCACCCGTTTTTGCAAAAACAGCAGTTTAGCCTTACGGCTACGCTCCACCTCAATCGAACTGCGTCGGGTTATGGGCGCCATTGCAGTTAAATTTTAAACTATCGGATATACGACGTTCTGCTAAAAAAAAATGTGAAAAGAGAAACGTAGAGGGATACAGTTCAACGATTCACGCTAGCAACAGAATACCCAAAAGGCGATAAATTTTACCCACATATATCGGTAAGTGCATGTTCAAAGGTATAGTTAAAAAAAGAAACACTCAAAAAATTGAGAATAACAGAATAATCCATTTTATTTAAATGAATAAAACGACAAAGAACAAAGGGCGCTCAAAAACAAACTAGTAACAACGATCTATTTTGTTTGCCGAAACCCGTAAAATGTTACGAATGAATATAAGCATGGATGTACATGAAGTATCGAAATTGTTTATCCTTCCACACGAAATCAGATCTGAGAACCGGAGGACCAAAGGTCATTGTAAATTTCTCAACCTGGTCTTAGAACTCTGCGGGTTTTTTTTTATCTTCTAGTATCTAGTATTTCTAAAACTATCATTTGAATACAGTCACAATTTCTGAAATAAGTCTTGCAACTCTACTTTTTTGTTTTTAAACTACCGTGAAATCGGGTGAATTATTTTCAGTAGAATATTATTTTATTAATTAATATCATTTTTGAATAAGTACTGTAGCATATACTAGACGCCCATAATAGTTCAATCATCAATCAGTTCATTCATTTGAATGAATATTTTTAAAGCACAACTAATTTATTTCATTATAAAACACGGGGTGAAATTGATCACCAAGAAATCAAGACGACATTATTGATAAACTATATTCTTTTGCTTGATCCTATTTTATTTTCCGTCCGAGTCCAAACAGCAACGCTAGGGAGATGACGTCATCTGGATCCTTGGATGGAGTTATGTACATGTTCTTTTAATACTCTCGTTTGCGTTCTTGAGAAGAAGTTTCGTTAAAAAATGAAAAGTGTAAAAGAATTAAAAATCGCAAAATAAAAAATAAAATTAATTCAACGAAAACGTGGTAGTTAAAAACCAATTAACTGCAATCATTGACTCAATTGCTATGCCCAACATATCAGCTTAAGTTTTGTTAGGCTTTATTTAAATAGCAAAATTTGGCGTCTTTTTGTTGGTCATCACTGATCAATTTTACCCGAATTCACATTACTCCTAAAGGCATCATTTGAACTAATTCACACTCGTGATTTTAAAATCAAATATATAGCCTTCCGAGTGATCCAATACGCTCCAACAACCGTAAAGGTGGACAGAAACACAGTCACGGTTGTTCCGGTTCAGCCATAAGGCTTGACGGTGGACGTGAGGGTCAAATGTAATGATATGTTGCTTTTGAATGTACTTTTAAAAAATTAAACATGTGACTAATTTTATGACCGTACTCCTATTATGACTGTTCCGGATCACAGGAAGCTACTCGGTGGTCATGCGTGTCAATTTTCCGATCACAAAATCTTCCTCTTAACGTTAATGAAATCAAAACCTTCCTCTTAACGTTAACGAAATATGAAACCATTTATATAAAAAGCTCTTAAAAGCAGTTTTTTTTTACAATAAATTACCACTTGTTCATTATATCTTTATGGAATGTCCTACAAAGTTATTCATTGCATTTTGTAGCAGATTGAAAACCGCTTTAACGGGGTTTTATGAAGATATTGATTAAACTTATGATAATTTAGACACATTTACAATAAGTTTGATTAAAACTGAGAAGTTGTGACAGATCAACTATTTTCAGGTGATATTTAATTTTTATTTACTTTAAATAATTTTTCTGTTTCAAGTTGAATATCGATATATTTATATGGACGAAATTTGTATCCGTGATCGACTAGAAATTTAATTGAAACAAAAAACGCAACAACGTGAAGTTGTCCAGGGTTTTTTTATAGTTTCTGACATGGGATTCGATCCTGTATTTTTGGGAAGACCTTACTCTTATTGAATCCGTGGTTGATCTCCCTTGACCATGGTGAGAAGTTACTTGCTAAATGGGTATGAAGTTGTAACTCTCGACAGCGCATTTGTTTTTATTTTGAGATAAATAAATTATTCCCACTCATCTCAGCAGCAACACCAACATGCATGAGTACAACAAAAGAGACGAAGCCATTAGCTGGTCTTCACGAAACTAATTTCGTGCATTATACAAAAAGGTAATAATGGTTAAGGTAATATAGTTTAGTGATAGCATTTTATGATTACCAGATAAAAAACTATGTGAAAATTTCCAACAATACATGAGAATTTTTTTCTATGTACAAAATCCATGATTACGAAACGAGTGAAAGCTAATTAATGAAATAATTGTTTTTTTTTTATACACTACACAATTATATTATTGATTGTTCACCGTAGATTTGTACGTTTGAATTATAAAGAATAATCAACAATACTTCTAAAATATGTTTGTGGAACTGAAAAGCTACGAAGTTTTTGTAGGTTACCGAAACATATTTTGATTTCAAGATTGACAGTGCAACTGTTTAACTGGTCAGTTTTGTCTATATGGTAGTTTTGAACATTTATTCTTGGTTGGTTCACACGAAACACGTAAGAGGTTTCGAAAACTTTGGCATTAACTTTAGAACGTTTATCTTCATTCCGATGAAGATGGAAATCATCTTAGATGATGAGCATGGTACGTGATTGGGTTTAAACCTTATTTTTGGTCTTCATTTTAAGCATTTTTCTAATGCCTAGCAGTTGGCTGTCTAGCCACCACTGGCACACAGCAAACAGTAAATTATTTAACTCCTCGTCGTTGCGCCTTAGCAGCTGTCTGCAAATCCAGCGCGTGCTTCGGTTGATAGGCTGCTTAGAAACCGGCTGCTTAGAAACCGGCTGCTTAGAAACCGGCTGCTTAGCCATCGGCTGCCTGCCGCTAAATCATTGGGTGCCTGCCACCGCTAGTAACCAATCCGACGCTGGGTCCTCGTTGGTTTTACCAGCTCCGAGACTGCTTGACATATAAAACCCGCGGAATCGAAGCAGTCTTAAGCGTATGCGAAGGGTAAGAAATAATGTAAATTTTTGAAATATTCGGTTTAATTACTATATGAAGCGATTTTTTGAAGTTTTTTTTGTTTATATTTTACTCTCCCCCCTCGACTGGAGCGAAATCATAATTTGTTCCGGCCTAATGTAAAACAATATGAAAAACCCGCATTAATCCACCGATGGTGAGACTGAACCCTTCTTACACTTCACCAGAATTACAAACTCAAATGTGGGCAATATTGTACTGGATACATATTTTCATCAGAAATTCCAATAAGATTCAGAAATATCCAATATGCCAAACATTCAGTTGATAAAATGAACTATTTGTCAATTGTTCAGGATTGAACAAAAATTAAAATATTACCATTAATAGTCTTTAATGACCTGTGTATGTTAGTTATATAAAAGGGGAAATAACATAAATATTAGAAATTTCATATAATCAGTCCATAGAATGAATTATTAGACAATCCTGAGCTTCAAGTTTGATTATCGATATGGATTCAAGATGCTTAATAAGTACATATTCGTTGAAAATAGTAAATGGAGACTTTGTGTAATTTTCGAATATACTCGTTGCAGTTCAAAACCAGACCACTCGAGCCAATCGATGCTGCTCTAATTCTATACAGTCGCATAGTGTGGCTAGTCCGCTGTATGTGCTATACAACGCTCCAGATGCGACACAATAGAATGCAAGCGGCATCGATTGGTGTGATTGGTCTTGTTCGGTTTTGCACTGCAACGAGTATATTGTCATCTCACAATTATGTGCTCTCAGGTATTGTTTTGGTCATATCTCCATGAAGGATTATCCAATCATAATGAAATTTTGACCTGTTATTACCCTTCTTACATCAATAGAAGGGTATTAAGATCGCTTGAAAACTCGACTTTTTATCCGAGGCCCACAGGGCCGAGTGTTATATACCATTCGACTCAGCTCGACGAACTGAGCACATGTCTGTGTGTATGTATGTGTGTGTATGTGTGTGTGTGTATGTGTGTGTGTGCGTTACAAATAATGTCACATCGGTTTCTCAGCCATCTGTGAACCGATTTCAGTTCTGTTGACGGCAAATGGAAGCTACATTTTTCATTCGGACATTTCGTTACGAAGATATGAACGAAACAGTACTTGAAGGCCTATTATAATAGTAATCAAACAGTTTAGTCTCCGATTACATACTGAGCTATTTGTGTACCGATTTTAGTTTTGTTTAGTTTAGTTTTGCGTTCTATGGGAATGTTGTAGCTTCCATTTGCCGTCAACAGAACTGAAATCGGTTCACAGATGGCTGAGAAACCGATGTGACATTATTTGTAACGCGCACACACACACACACACACACACACACACACACACACACACACACACACACACACACACACACACACACACACACATACATACACACAGACATGTGCTCAGTTCGTCGAGCTGAGTCGAATGGTATATGACGCTCGGCCCTGTGGGCCTCGGATAAAAAGTCGAGTTTTCAAGCGATCTTAATACCCTTCTATTGATGTAAGAAGGGTAAAAAAGACTATTCAACAAAAACATGGTAGTTAAAAGCCAATAAACCGTAATCATTGACTTAATGGCTACGTCCGACATAACAGCTTAAGTTTTGTTAGGCTTTATTTAAAAAGCAATATTGTGCTTTTTTTTGTTGGTCATCACTGATTAATTTCACCCCAATAATCAATTTCACCCGAATTCACGGTACTCCATGGATTGCGTAGATTATAATTATCTCGTTAACTAAGTTAACTTCTTAGAGATTCTAGATAGGTCTGTTCTAGGATTTTTTTAAATACCTTAATCTAAACATTATGAAACTAGAATTTTGAAACCTGAAACTTTCGTAAAGTATTTATAAATGACTACTAGTTTGTTAAATTGGTTCTCTCTTAGCTGCTTGGGTAAATTAATAACTGTCCGTAAATTTCTACTAAGAGCACTAAGTTGATAAGCAATTGCAATTCACTTGTACATAGATATATTCATTGAGATCGTGGGTGATTAAGAACATCCCTTGAACACAATATAATAATTTAAGTTAATTATTGCAACTGATGAACTTTATCCATGAACTAGTTCATTTGATTACGGTTGTAGCTTGCAATAGCTTTACTGTGAATTGTCTAGTATGACTTGTTTATATGTTTTATACAATCTATAGCTATAAACTACTAGAATAATATCGCGTTCATTTATTTCTCTATCCGCTTGAAATAATAACCATGACATGGCACATCTCTTTATCTAAGTAAACCATTCGACCTAAATGTTTGAGCCTTCATGAAATTCTTTTGTATCCACAAACTCTCAATTGATCCTTGTTAGTTTTGTAAACCTTGGACAGGAAGTCCTGATTATCCTAGAAATTTAGTAATTTATTATAGTTCATCACAAATAAAAAAAAAGTATAAGCATCTTAATAACACACTTCAAACTAAAATTAAAATATCGGATCCAACTAGTCGATTTCATGCTTTATCATGCTTGCGACTAAAAAGTGTTAAATTCGCCCCAGAAATCAACAATTCAATTTCTTTGAATGTTTATATTTTTTGTGGATGTTTTTTTTTTTTTGTGCCAGTGCTCTTAAAATACTGAGTAAGTCAACTCGATTTGCGGAGCAATATGCATTAAAGCATGTTCTAGATTTTTCATAAAATACCTGATGCAAAGCTTGGTTCAAACGATACACGTAGAAGGGGATGAGAAAATTTCGTCTATAATTTGCACATAATTGTGATAGAACATTGACAGAAATTCTCATCTTCTAGATAAGATCACCTCGAAATGTTGAGCGGAGACGATGAAGATCTGTTCATAATTTTAAATTATTCCGAAACATTCCGAATTTAGAGTATAATTTCCGAGGGTTCAGTTAAGTCTGCTTAGAACTTTCATGAAATTCATGTGGAATCCTAAGAATACACAAATAACACCCTGGCCACTCACGACAAAGTCACCAGTTCTAATCTCGCCCGGACAAGTTAGGAAAAAAACCCAAAAAGACGTGTTTGAGTGACTACGACGATGTTTAAAATTTCAATTATAAAGACACAAAAACAAAAACGGTATTCGTGTAGAATCTGCTAAAGATAACAATGGGCTCATAATTCGTATTATACTGACCCGTATAAACTCAAATTCCTTAGCAAAATAAAGTGATTTTTTAATTTCATATATCATTTACAGTTCATAGCACAGAATGGGACCGAGAGCTAGATTCTCATACCATAAGGATCCAAACATGCAGTCGTCAGTAGTCAGTAGCCATCCAGTAGTCAGAAAAATGACATTACAGCGACTTAACCAGCAGGTTAAATAACGTCAGTTGTTTCTTGATTATCGAGATTTTCAGCCTAGGGCTAGTTCATCCCCCGTCGTAGTCACTCAAACTCTTTGGGCATTTTCGTAACTTGTCCGGCGTGAGATTCGAACTCGTGATGAGGTATGGATGTTAAACACTACGCCGGGATCACCCCACCCACTATAAGCTTAGACTAATTTATTAATGGAACAGGATGAGCTACAGGAACACCAACACTAGAGCAGTGTTTGTTCAATCGTTATCACGATCCAAATAAGCGGGAAGTTATTCCACTTTCATCCACTTACAAGAAACAAAGAGATAATATAATCGCTCTTAAAAATGCCTAGTGATGTTTAATTGTCTGGATGATTCAATCGGAGACCCATGTAGGATTTTTCAAACTATTGAACCGTATCTCAGCACACTTTGGCTTAGAAAACTTGTTCTAAAATCCTCGTTCAGATTTATAGTAAGATTCGTAAAAATTCAGGATAAAATCTGGATAATATTATGATTCAATTGAATCACCTATTCAAAACCCCTGTGAAAGTACGAACTTGAAAAGTATGTAGCATGACAGAACAACTCAAAGAAGTCTAGAGTCAAGGAGTCTAAACATTTTCCTTACTTTCGAAAATCAAGCTGAAAAGGAGAATGCGATATCATTATGCCAATTGCAAAAGAGGGCAAATTTTGATCAGGTGTGCTTGCAAAAAAAAAGAGATATCATTACTGTTGTATTTTGTGAGTTTGGGATGATTTATGGTCCGAAATCCCGTTTATTCCAACGAAACGTCCCTTACATCATATAATAGAGCAATCATTCCTCTACCAGATGCTGATTTCTATTTGCGAGAATGTGGTGAGATTCAAGTAAAATAGACGGTTCAAGTCATTGTTTACAATTGGTTTTCCGACCATTAATTACTCGAGATATCATCATAAAAACATAAAAACATCGAAGTATAGCGCATAGGGCATAACGGATATTGTTATCTTCCTCACTGTTTGAAGATCGTCAGTCGGTGCGAATCAAAACAAACCCAAAAAAGGAGAGAGTTCCTCTCCCATGTGCGCATCAGTAAACAGAGTGCACACAATAGATCGCTAGAATAACTTTACAAGCCACAGTGGTACATGAGCGTCTTCCAACCGGACATTTTTGGATGTTGAAGTGGCGGACATAGTCCGTGCTTCGACCTACCCCGCAGTGGGATGTTAGGCAAAAATGTCGTTGGTTCGAGTACCACAGTACACATGCCCTTTTCGCTCAATTTTCATAAAACATATGTTAAATATCCAAGCCTGCCGCACACTAGCGGAACTATCAAAACTTTCTCTTCATATCTTTAATTCTAGCCAAAAACATTGTTGTTCACTCTCGGTGCCTCATGGTGATGAGCGAACATCTCCTTCTACAAAGAAACTTTTCTTAAACAGGCAACCATTCATAATCGAAATCATCACTTTCATCAAGCAGTTTTTTCGGCAAAAATCGGAGCAATGTTTTTTAGAAAACTTGATGACTTACGTCTTAAAAAATTTAAAAAAAATCGTCAAACCTATGCCAATAGCACTGTGCTGATAATCCTTTCTCGCGAGAGAAAACAATCTGAACAATTCCAAAACATACGCAAAAAGGGCAAATCCACCACGATGACAAAGATGACCAGCAAGCTGGTGGGTACACTATTGCCCCTCTCACTCACTCATGCAGCAACTGCACACGTAACCCGTTTTTCCTAACCAAGATTCGCAATTACCTGAAGACTGCAAGCAAGACTTTTCGACCACCACCACTTTTTTCGACCTGATTTTTCACTCACTGGAAACCTACTTTTTCACGATCGAGCACTTGATGCACAACCTGATGTGAATGGTGAAGAATTTAGCACAATTTTCTGCGGTTTTTGAATTATTTTCGCCAATACATCAGGCTTCACGGGCGCGGATACACGGATAAGGATCGGCAGAGCCAAAATGTGAAAAATAATGAACACGCTCGTTTGTAGTTACTCAAAACTGAGTAGAAAATGACTCAGTTTCGTTAAAAGTGATACTATACGGAGAAATACATATATACTAAAATGCATAAATTCGATGCTAAAATCATATTCAATCTACACGCAAAAAAATACGTAGTTATACCAATACAAAATAGGAATCAATTCAACTAAAATTTTGGTTTAAATATGGACTAATGGAACTGATGAACTAATTTTACAAAACCTTTGAGTTGCAATAAAACGTAATGTTTAATAAAATTGAAAATCGTGTTTTATTGTTCAAAACAAAATGTTTTGTTAAACCAACTAGACGCATTTGCTGAAATAACAAACATTGATGAACTGATACAACAAAACCATTTAATTGAAATAAAACTTCATGCTTTATAGAACTGAAAGTCTTGTTTTACTGTTCTAAACATATTTGGTTTTTAGTTAACCAACTAAAGGCATTTGTTGAAATAATAAACAATTACTAATTCAAGACCATTGAATTGAATTAAAATATATTTTTTTGAATTGATTGTCCTGTTTTATTGTTCCGCTCCCCACTACCTTGGATGTTATAAATATTATCCGGAATAAAACTATAAATATCTGGCAAGACCAATACTTCCTCCGTTCTATTACATGCAACTGAAAACTTTAGATACAAATCTGCTGTCCCGCATTAGATCTGGCCACTTGCCAACAAAAGACAGACTAGCTGTTGCGCAAGCAACCAGACAGACTATAAGAAGTAATATTCCGATTTCGTAACGTTTATTATTGCAGGGCGTTATAAAATTCCTTTGGGAGAATGAATATATAGTAAGATTTAGGTTAGATTCTTATGTAGGTTTGTGCTTCGTATTATGCGATGACAATTTTAATGTTTAGGATGAAAATTGTACTAGTTCTAATTCGTAGTAGTGCATGTCGGGTACTTACGTTTAGTGTTCTTCTTGTATCTATAAATCTGTCCGTACTTGCACAATCCGTACTATTAGTGTAATTACTGTGGGAAAATGTTTTAGAATTAGGTTAATTTTAGCATTGTTTCACATTCATATCTACCTGTTATTTTGTATATATATAGTAAAACTAACATTGGCAAAGGCTTACACTGATCAAAGCTAATAATTTTCTATGGTTTAACTATATTTTAGGTAGAATAAAGAATGATTTGATTATGCAAATCCAAAGGAAAATACAATGAAAGTCTCACCTAATCACTTCGCTAAACTATGCGTATTATTTACCTAGGACAATGCCAGCGGTTGACAGTTCTAAACTAATAGTCCTGGCCTTAAGGTATGCACCATCGCTGTGGTTGGATGTGTGATGCGAAGCAACGAGAAGTTGCGACAATCCCCCCAGTACTTCGAGGTCATTGATCCGACGTACTTACGCTTGCACCGATGTCCAACACTGCGATTTTAACGGCCGGTCTCTCTAGAATTCCGGTTGCTGTTTGCACAAGCGCACGACGGACCTGTCCATCTTTGGACCGTATTGCATGGACCACCCTACCTTTCGGCCAGCAGTTCCTTGGCAGCGTCTCGTCCACGATGACAACGATATCTCCTTCCCTTACAGGATTCACAGGATGAAACCATTTGGTCCTCCGGGTTAGGGTTGGTAGGTATTCGGCTACCCAGCGGCGCCAGAATCTGTTAGCGTAGACCTGTAACATCTTCCATGTATGTTTAAGTGCGTAGCTGCTGTCATCGAACGCGATTGGGGGCTTGGATCCGTCAGACGAACCGAGCAGGAAATGATTCGGTGTGAGTGATTGGGACAGTTCATCATCTAGTGGCAGTTCTGTCAACGGCCGTGAATTGATGATTAGTTCGATCTCAGCCAACATGTTTCGAAGTAGCTCATCGGTGGGTGTGCGTGTGAGTTGGGTGTGCTTTAGGGCTTTCTTTACTGATTGGACAAGACGTTCCCATGCCCCGCCAAAATGCGGAGAAGCAGGTGGGTTGAACGACCACTTGGTGTCAGTCGTAACGAAATACTCTATTAACTTCTCTTGGTTCACCTGCTGCAGCGCTTCCTTTAGTTCCCGATTGGCTCCTATGAAGTTAGTGCCACGATCGCTTACTATCTCCAGAGGAGTTCCTCTTCTGGCGATGAAGTTTCGGATGGCAAGAATGCACGAGTTCGTTGTGAGGCTGTGGGCTATCTCCAGGTGTATTGCTCGCACAGTGAGGCAAGTTATCAAGACTCCCCAACGTTTTTCGGTTCTCCGACCAACAACTACATTCAGCGGCCCGAAGTAGTCAATTCCGATATACGAGAACGGACGGCAAAAGGCTTTCAATCGTGTCGGTGGAAGGGCGGACATTTCGGGAGCAGATGGCATCGCTTGACGATTCTTGCAGTGCTGACATCTTGCTCTCACACGATTGTACGTTGCACGGAGCTGGGGTACGTAGAATCTGCGCCGGATTTCATTGAGCGCAGTTTGGTGATTCGAATGACCGTACTGCTGATGGACGCTGGCAATGATGAGGTCTGTAACTGGATGTCGTTTGAGCAACAATATCGGGCGCTTCGTACACTCTTCAACCAGATCGCAGGCGTCTATGCGGCCCTTCATACATAGCAGTCCAACTTCATCCAAGAATGGGCTAAGTCCGTACAGCGGGCTACTTTTCGGCAACACGTTTTTCCATGGAACAGGATTCGGTTTCTTCAGCAAACTTATTTCCGTAGTGAACTCAGCGTCTTGCACCAGCTTCAAGATTAGTAGTTCGGAATCGATAAGCTCATCTTGCGTTAGCGGACCAGTGATTATGGGCATTTTTGCCAACTTCTTACGAAGGTTCGCTGGATATCGTTTGACGAACGCTACATGACGCAGTAGACTCTTCCATCTCGAAAAATCTTCCCATCGAAACGGCGTTGACTGTGCAATATGGTGGAGCACATGGGAACGCTTTTCTTCCGGAGTGTTTTCAAACTTCGACGCTGTAACAGGCCACTGCTCTTTCGGCTTCCATAGGAATTCTGGTCCGCGAAACCATCGGCTCGCAGGAGAGAGATCCGGTTGCTTTTGCCATTTAGTGGCATCTTCGGCGACATTCAGTTTCGTTGGGATCCAGTTCCATTCGTACGTTTCTGTTGACTCCAGTAATTCACTAACTCGCACCGCTATAAATTGGCTATATTTCCGATGGTCAGAATTAAGCCAACACAGAACATCTCGTGAATCCGACCAGAAGAACCTGCGTGAGGGTTTTAATTTGTGCGACTCCAAGACATCACTCGCCAAACGAGCTCCGATAACCGCTGCCTGAAGCTCTAGCCTAGGGATTGACACGAACCGCAATGGAGCTACCCGTGTCTTCGCACCGATAAGAGCGCATTCCACTTCGCCATTCTCCTCAAACCGCAGATACGCGACCGCAGCAAATCCGTTTTCCGACGCATCCACGAACACATGAAGTTGTATCATATTCGGCTCTCCTACGCCAGTCTTCATTCGGTAACACCTGGGCAGGCTGACATTTTCCACTTGTGGAAGGACTCGTAACCATGTCTTCCACCTTTCTAACTGTTCGGTCTTGATCTGATCGTCCCAATTGACGCCACTCCGCCAAATCTCCTGAAGAAGGATTTTAAGGAACATAAGGAAGTTTGCCAATAGTCCCAGTGGGTCGAAGATCATCATCAGTGTACTCAAAATTTGCCTCTTTGTCGGAACTATGCGACTCTGGAGTAAGTCTGCGTTGATTCTCGGGGATACTTTAAAGGTGAACGTATCAGTAGCAGTGCACCACCACATACCTAGAACTTTCTCCGTTCCCATCTCGTTTGACAAATTCAGGCTTTTTTCACCAGGTTTCGTCTCGTTTGACAAATTCAGGCATTTTTCATCAGGTTTCGCTTCCATCTCCCTGAGTACACGTTTTGAATTCGAAAGCCAGTTACGTATTTCAAATCCTCCCTCCGCATGAATGCAACGGACATCCTTCGCCAGCTTCAATGCATCTTCCTCCGACTCCTCGCTAGACAGCATGTCGTCTACATAATGTTCGTTGACTATCGCCTCAACCGCCCTCGGAAATCTTTCCTGAAACCGTTGCGCATTGTGGTTCTTTACGTATTGCGCGCAGCTTGGTGAACATGTGGCTCCAAAAGTCATCACCTTCATCGCATAGACATCTGGGCTTCGATCTTGTTCGCCATCACGCCACAAGAACCGCTGGCACTGTTGATCATTCTTGTTCACCATCACTTGGTGGAACATTTCCCGAATATCACCTGTAACGGCAATTTTGAATTCTCGAAAACGGCGTAGGACAGACGGAAGAGAAGTGAGTTGATCGGGACCGGAGAGCAGGAAGGAGTTCAGTGACATTCCCGCTACCTTTGCAGCAGCATCCCACACGATACGTAGTTTTCCCGGCTTGTTAGGATTCACCACGGGGAATATTGGGAGATACCATACACGTGAAAAATTCTCTGACAACTGGCTATCCGTCAGCTTCTCAATGTACCCACTGTACTCGTAATCCCGTATCTTCTGCTTCAACACTTCTGCCAGCTCCGGTTCACGTTGCATTCGCTTCTCCAAACATACTAGCCGACGCATAGCCATTGATTTGCTGTTCGGAAGGCGGACATCGTCGTACCGCCACAATAACCCTGTTTCGTACCGCTTTTCCTTCAAATGGGTCAGGGATTCTAGCAATTGCCCGGCTCGCTCGTCGTCTTTCGATAGAAGAGGCCTGGCTGAGCTCATCACCCCTAGGCTGTCGAGTGAAAAGTAGTCCTTCACTGTGTTATGCAGCTCTACATCCTTCCGTCCGCAGCAGGAGCACAAATGAAAGCTATGGTGAGCATTGAAATCCGTCGCTGGTTGGGATGCTATGGAACAAGGTCCGAAAACAATCCACCCCAGACGTGTTCTAGCGGCGATTGGTTCTGTGGATCTGCCTTCTCTACTATCCAATGCGAGACCCAAGCGGTAGTTGTCGATTCCGATAAGCATACGAGGTCTTACGTTACGGTACGAATCGACTGGCAAATCTTGCAAGTAATGGTATTTCCGCACTATTTCCTTCATCGCAAGAGTTTGTTGAGGTAGAGCGAGACTATTCACCGTGTGCACCTTTGGAATCCAGTGTGTGGTCGTATCGTGCGCTCCGGAAATCTCCAGCGCAAGCATCACGGAATTCGGTTCTTGACGCTGATGATCTGCTGTCCAGCCCAAGCACAAGGGATACGATTTGCCTTCTAGATTCAGTTCCTTTAGCAAGCTATGCTCCATCAACGTCGCTGACGAACCATCATCAAGAAAGGCGAAAGTGCGAATCGACTTTCCTCGTCCATGAATGAGCACTGGAACGTAACGGAAAAGTACTCTGCTAACGCTACTTACGTGAGTGTTGCATGTTTCGTTTGGTGTTCCCATAGATTGCGAATGCTCCTTTCGCGGGTATCTGGAGTCATCGTGTAGCAGCTCGTGATGCATGTACGAGCAGCCATTTCTTCCGCAAGCTTCTTTCACTGCACAGGCTCCAAAATGCTTCGCTAGACACTTCCGGCATAACTTATTCTGCTTCAACGCTGTCCATCGTGCTCCAATGTCTAGTATTCGGAACTTCCTACACGATCCTACGTTGCTACATACTCCATTACAAATGATGCACTGCTTGTTAGCCGACTTCGACGTTTCCTGGGCATCCCTTGTTGAGCTCGTTGAGTGGCTAGAACTGGTGTCAAGATGAACGTATACTTCTTCTTTCCGACTACGCTTCTCAGGTTTGCCAACGTACGTGCTGATTGTCGACGGAACCGTAACAACACAAGCTGCTTCCACGAGCGTACTCAACCAAGTGCTGAAGTCTGACAGAGTGATCGCGTTCAGGGTTTGTCGATGTTTCACCCAGTCGAGTTTGATGGTTGGTGGCAGCCTCTCGAAAAGCTCTTGAAGAAGTGCTACATTACATAAGTGCTCGTTTACTCCACATGCCACAATCGTTGCGCACATGTTCTGGACTGCGACGCCGAAATCGATCAGAGTTCCGAGTTTCTCCGTCTTCGGCGCTTGCATCTCCCGAATCTTGCATACAAGCGAGTGTACAATCACTTCTGGACGTCCATATAACATGCGCAACGTACTTATCACCCCTCCAAGCCCAGCTGGATACAATAGTCGACTCCTTACTGCTTCGAGAGCTTTCCCTTTCAAACTCCGCTGTAGCCGAAGCAGGTTCTCCTCATCGCTGAAACCGCACATTTTGGTAGTGCTTTCATAGGTGGCGATAAACAAAGGCCACTCTTCCGGTTTTCCGGTGAAGATTAGAAGCTCTTTTGCTACTGCTTGACGCGCAGCCAGTTGACTTCTGCTCAGCTCGTGAGACAGGATTACTGATGGAGGATTGGAATGAGGAAGAGAATGATGATTCGGATCGAATGGATCTGCATCGACGTTCAACCCACTGCCAACTCTTTGAACAGCATCGTTCGTGCCGATCTCCATCGCCCTTAATCGTCCTTCAAGACGCTTTGTTTCAAGCTCTTGTTTCTTCGCCATTTCTTGAAGCTGCCTTTCCATCCGCTCGATAACCTTGCCCAAATCAGTCGCTGGACTGTTTTCACCTCCTATCGTAGTTGAATTTGCGCTTGGGGGTGGCACAGCAGGTGAGACAATCAACTCGTTTTGTATTTGTTGCTCCCTCTTGTCTAAACGTCGCTGGTACTGACGCTGTATATCATCCATTGCTTGCTTCATTTCACGATCCTTCTCTTCGAGTAATCTCTCATACGTCCGTTGCTGTTCTTCAAACCTACGTTGCATCTGCTCCATCTGCTTCTGGAATTCTGCGAGTTGCTTATTTTGCTCTTGGTTGCTTTTTGACGACTTGGTCGCTCCATCCCGTGCCGGTACTTGCAAATGGGTCCGTGTGACCTGAACTGCCCGCCTTGCTTCGCACGATGAACAACTCCAGTCTACCGCTTCGATCCCTTCATCAACGCCCACGCACTTGAAGTGGAACCATCCACCACAGTCGTCACAGCAAACCATCCGGCTATCATCCGGATCTTTGCAAACACCACAACTCACACCCGGTTTCGGCACATTCCCACGATTATCTTTCGGCATGACTTCGACGTGAAATAAACGAATTTTATAATGTTGCGCAAGCAACCAGACAGACTATAAGAAGTAATATTCCGATTTCGTACCGTTTATTATTGCAGGGCGTTATAAAATTCCTTTGGGAGAATGAATATATAGTAAGATTTAGGTTAGATTCTTATGTAGGTTTGTGCTTCGTATTATGCGATGACAATTTTAATGTTTAGGATGAAAATTGTACTAGTTCTAATTCGTAGTAGTGCATGTCGGGTACTTACGTTTAGTGTTCTTCTTCTATCTATAAATCTGTCCGTACTTGCACAATCCGTACTATTAGGGTAATTACTGTGGGCAAATGTTTTAGAATTAGGTTAATTTTAGCATTGTTTCACATTCATATCTACCTGTTATTTTGTATAAATATAGTAAAACTAACATTGGCAAAGGCTTACACTGATCAAAGCTAATAATTTGCTATGGTTTAACTATATTTTAGGTAGAATTGATTTGATTATGCAAATCCAAAGGAAAATACAATGAAAGTCTCACCTAATCACTTCGCTAAACTATGCGTATTATTTACCTAGGACAATGCCAGCGGTTGACAGTTCTAAACTAATAGTCCTGGCCTTAAGGTATGCACCATCGCTGTGGTTGGATGTGTGATGCGAAGCAACGAGAATTGCGACACTAGCCATGAGGAACTTATTTCCTAACGTCCGTTGTGACCTATGCTCAATTGCGGAAAACTTTAAACACTTGTTTTACAACTGCCCAAAATACCGTTCAATTCGGTCCGAGTTTCCAGATTCATTTAATCAAACTCTTATTTGATTATTTCTTGCGAGAAAATACAGAGCATATTATATGGCATTAACCCAGTACCGGATAACAATAAAACATAATGCTTGAGATAAGAATTTATATATTATTTCAACACATAGAATATGTTAATGCAATTCACTTTGAAATCATGCCACATTTGAAAATTATAGGCAATATTACTGAATTTGCGACCAACTTATGGAGCGGTAGGTCATTTCTTGAATGTGTTATGTATGTGTGCAATGACTTCTTTGAGAATACTATACTTGATAGTACGACAAGGTTGTCATTTTCTCTTCTGGAAGGATGATACAGTAATTATTTAAATCATTCATTTCGTTTACAGTTGTTTTAAACATCGAAATACTTCCTTGTTAATTCTGAGATACTTAGCGATGATGGGCTACCACTAGATGCGGCATTTTGCATTTTCATATGTTTATGTTATGCTTTTTCACACATATTGTTGCGTTGAATTTTTTAAGGTGTATAAATGAAAATCTGATATAAGATACTTGAAAATCATATGTAGCTGTAAAGTTACTCATATTTCCTGTAAGGAATCCGTAATTCGAATAAATTCAAATAAAAGTGTTTCACGGTGGTCACGTTAAGTGAGATTAAATAATCTTAGAAGTTGTTCAAAATTGAGATGAATTCGATAAAGCTAGTTCCAGTTGTACGATCTTATTTTCTATCTCGAGCGAAACATACAAGTCCCTCATATTCCAGGTACAACAGACGTATAAAATCAAAAAAATAACGCAATTATATCATTCTCATTCCTAAAATCACTACCTGTGTTAACATGTGTATGTCCCAATAAGTTTAAAACAATTCAAACAGTGAGGAAGATAACAATATCCTATATGTCCTATGCGCTATACTTCGATGTTTTTATGTTTTTATGATGATATCTCGAGTAATTAATGGTCGGAAAACCAATTGTAAACAATGACTTGAGCCGTCTATTTTACTTGAATCTCACCACATTCTCGCAAATAGAAATCAGCATCTGGTAGAGGAATGATTGCTCTATTATATGATGTAAGGGACGTTTCGTTGGAATAAACGGGATTTCGGACCATAAATCATCCCAAACTCACAAAATACAACAGTAATGATATCTCTTTTTTTTTGCAAGCACACCTGATCAAAATTTGCCCTCTTTTGCAATTGGCATAATGATATCGCATTCTCCTTTTTAGCTTGATTTTCGAAAGTGAGGAAAATGTTTAGACTCCTTGACTCGAGACTTCTTTGAGTTGTTCTGTCATGCTACATACTTTTCAAGTTCGTACTTTCACAGGGGTTTTGAATAGGTGATTCAATTGAATCATAATATTATCCAGATTTTATCCTGAATTTTTATGAATCTTACTATAAATCTGAACGAGGATTTTAGAACAAGTTTTCTAAGCCAAAGTGTGCTGAGATACGGTTCAATAGTTTGAAAAATCCTACATGGGTCTCCGATTGAATCATCCAGACAATTAAACATCACTAGGCATTTTTAAGAGCGATTATATTATCTCTTTGTTTCTTGTAAGTGGATGAAAGTGGAATAACTTCCCGCTTATTTGGATCGTGATAACGATTGAACAAACACTGCTCTAGTGTTGGTGTTCCTGTAGCTCATCCTGTTCCATTAATAAATTAGTCTAAGCTTATAGTGGGTGGGGTGATCCCGGCGTAGTGTTTAACATCCATACCTCATCACGAGTTCGAATCTCACGCCGGACAAGTTACGAAAATGCCCAAAGAGTTTGAGTGACTACGACGGGGATGAACTAGCCCTAGGCTGAAAATCTCGATAATCAAGAAACAACTGACGTTATTTAACCTGCTGGTTAAGTCGCTGTAATGTCATTTTTCTGACTACTGGATGGCTACTGACTACTGACGACTGCATGTTTGGATCCTTATGGTATGAGAATCTAGCTCTCGGTCCCATTCTGTGCTACGAACTGTAAATGATATATGAAATTAAAAAATCACTTTATTTTGCTAAGGAATTTGAGTTTATATGGGTCAGTATAATACGAATTATGAGCCCATTGTTATCTTTAGCAGATTCTACACGAATACCGTTTTTGTTTTTGTGTCTTTATAATTGAAATTTTAAACATCGTCGTAGTCACTCAAACACGTCTTTTTGGGTTATTTTTCCTAACTTGTCCGGGCGAGATTAGAACTGGTGACTTTGTCGTGAGTGGCCAGGGTGTAATTTGTGTATTCTTAGGATTCCACATGAATTTCATGAAAGTTCTAAGCAGACTTAACTGAACCCTCGGAAATTATACTCTAAATTCGGAATGTTTCGGAATAATTTAAAATTATGAACAGATCTTCATCGTCTCCGCTCAACATTTCGAGGTGATCTTATCTAGAAGATGAGAATTTCTGTCAATGTTCTATCACAATTATGTGCAAATTATAGACGAAATTTTCTCATCCCCTTCTACGTGTATCGTTTGAACCAAGCTTTGCATCAGGTATTTTATGAAAAATCTAGAACATGCTTTAATGCATATTGCTCCGCAAATCGAGTTGACTTACTCAGTATTTTAAGAGCACTGGCACAAAAAAAAATACACCCACAATAAATATAAACATTCAAAGAAATTGAATTGTTGATTTCTGGGGCGAATTTAACACTTTTTAGTCGCAAGGTAATGTTGTTTGCCTTTTCTCCAAAACACCCAGATATGCTAAAAAACGGTTTCATAAAGCCATACCATGGTTAGTGGGAGTATGACCGCAATAAAACAAGATTATCCTAAGCTTCAATTAATGACATCATCATTGCAGTTCATTGCACTTGTTGTACTACAGGTTTTTTCTCGCTTTTTGCCGTCACAAACCCGTGTGTGATCTATAAGGCCCGGAGAGATAAACGTCATATACTCAGTGATGCCAAAATTTCAGTTAAATCTAGAGTTTCCAGTTGAACTGGAAGTATCCAGTCGAACAGATAAAGCATGAAATCGACTAGTTGGATCCGATATTTTAATTTTAGTTTGAAGTGTGTTATTAAGATGCTTATACTTTTTTTTTATTTGTGATGAACTATAATAAATTACTAAATTTCTAGGATAATCAGAACTTCCTGTCCAAGGTTTACAAAACTAACAAGGATCAATTGGGAGTTTGTGGATACAAAAGAATTTCACGAAGGCTCAAACATTTAGGTCGAATGGTTTACTTAGATAAAGAGATGTGCCATGTCATGGTTATTATTTCAAGCGGATAGAGAAATATATGAACGCGATATTATTCTAGTAGTTTATAGCTATAGATTGTATAAAACATATAAACAAGCCATACTAGACAATTCACAGTAAAGCTATTGCAAGCTACAACCGTAATCAAATGAACTAGTTCATGGATAAAGTTCATCAGTTGCAATAATTAACTTAAATTATTATATTGTGTTCAAGGGATGTTCTTAATCACCCACGATCTCAATGAATATATCTATGTACAAGTGAATTGCAATTGCTTATCAACTCAGTGCTCTTAGTAGAAATTTACGGACAGTTATTAATTTACCCAAGCAGCTAGAGAGAACCAATTTAACAAACTAGTAGTCATTTATAAATACTTTACGAAAGTTTCAGGTTTCAAAATTCTAGTTTCATAATGTTTAGATTAAGGTATTTAAAAAATCCTAGAACAGACCTATCTAGAATCTCTAAGAAGTTAACTTAGTTAACGAGATAATTATAATCTACGCAATCCATGGAGTACCGTGAATTCGGGTGAAATTGATTATTGGGGTGAAATTAATCAGTGATGACTAACAAAAAAAAGCACAATATTGCTTTTTAAATGAAGCCTAACAAAACTTAAGCTGTTATGTCGGACATAGCCATTAAGTCAATGATTACGGTTTTTTGGCTTTTAACTACCATGTTTTTGTTGAATAGTCTTTTTTTTCATATTTTTTTGCATTTAGGCCGGAACAAATTATGATTTCGCTCCAGTCGAGGGGGGAGAGTAAAAAATAAACAAAAAACTAGAAGGGACAGCCCAATGGGGTTGTACGCCAAGTTGACGTAGGACTACGTAGTGACATTGCAATGTAAGTGCTGTTTTAATGGGAGGTTGGATCGGCATAGATAAGTAAGTTTATTAGAAAATTCTACAATTTGCTCTTTAGATATCATTTGGCAGGGTTCATGATTTTGGTCTACGCGTTATCGCGGGTTGGTATTTTCTGCCATCTCGAGCACTTCAGTGGCCAGGTATTCCATCGCCGCAGCGAAGTAGACGGGGGCTCCGGCACCAACGTGCTCGGCGTGGCGCAGTCACCGTTCCCGAGCAGCCGGTGAATGCGACTGGCAACAGCAAACCGGTGCGGTTTGTGCGGGACTTTGGCTTGCTCTTGAAATTTCCTCGAGCTGCTACGTATCACAAATGACTGCTGGCCATGCAAGGGCCTTTTTTATATAAAGGCATCGGGTATCATTGAATGGAAGGAAGGTGGTATCACAAAGGCAATGCGAAACAAATTTTACAAAAGGGGACGGGCCTCACTAGTTGCGGCAGACACCAGCGAGGAAATGAAATCATCACGCTGTATGGTTTCGGATGTTAAATTCACATCACCTTATGTAAAAGAGTCTAAGCTTATAGTGGGTGGGGTGATCCCGGCGTAGTGTTTAACATCCATACCTCATCACGAGTTCGAATCTCACGCCGGACAAGTTACGAAAATGCCCAAAGAGTTTGAGTGACTACGACGGGGGATGAACTAGCCCTAGGCTGAAAATCTCGATAATCAAGAAACAACTGACGTTATTTAACCTGCTGGTTAAGTCGCTGTAATGTCATTTTTCTGACTACTGGATGGCTACTGACTACTGACGACTGCATGTTTGGATCCTTATGGTATGAGAATCTAGCTCTCGGTCCCATTCTGTGCTACGAACTGTAAATGATATATGAAATTAAAAAATCACTTTATTTTGCTAAGGAATTTGAGTTTATATGGGTCAGTATAATACGAATTATGAGCCCATTGTTATCTTTAGCAGATTCTACACGAATACCGTTTTTGTTTTTGTGTCTTTATAATTGAAATTTTAAACATCGTCGTAGTCACTCAAACACGTCTTTTTGGGTTATTTTTCCTAACTTGTCCGGGCGAGATTAGAACTGGTGACTTTGTCGTGAGTGGCCAGGGTGTAATTTGTGTATTCTTAGGATTCCACATGAATTTCATGAAAGTTCTAAGCAGACTTAACTGAACCCTCGGAAATTATACTCTAAATTCGGAATGTTTCGGAATAATTTAAAATTATGAACAGATCTTCATCGTCTCCGCTCAACATTTCGAGGTGATCTTATCTAGAAGATGAGAATTTCTGTCAATGTTCTATCACAATTATGTGCAAATTATAGACGAAATTTTCTCATCCCCTTCTACGTGTATCGTTTGAACCAAGCTTTGCATCAGGTATTTTATGAAAAATCTAGAACATGCTTTAATGCATATTGCTCCGCAAATCGAGTTGACTTACTCAGTATTTTAAGAGCACTGGCACAAAAAAAATACACCCACAATAAATATAAACATTCAAAGAAATTGAATTGTTGATTTCTGGGGCGAATTTAACACTCTTTAGTCGCAAGGTAATGTTGTTTGCCTTTTCTCCAAAACACCCAGATATGCTAAAAAACGGTTTCATAAAGCCATACCATGGTTAGTGGGAGTATGACCGCAATAAAACAAGATTATCCTAAGCTTCAATTAATGACATCATCATTGCAGTTCATTGCACTTGTTGTACTACAGGTTTTTCTCGCTTTTTGCCGTCACAAACCCGTGTGTGATCTATAAGGCCCGGAGAGATAAACGTCATATACTCAGTGATGCCAAAATTTCAGTTAAATCTAGAGTTTCCAGTTGAACTGGAAGCATCCAGTCGAACAGATAAAGCATGAAATCGACTAGTTGGATCCGATATTTTAATTTTAGTTTGAAGTGTGTTATTAAGATGCTTATACTTTTTTTTATTTGTGATGAACTATAATAAATTACTAAATTTCTAGGATAATCAGAACTTCCTGTCCAAGGTTTACAAAACTAACAAGGATCAATTGGGAGTTTGTGGATACAAAAGAATTTCACGAAGGCTCAAACATTTAGGTCGAATGGTTTACTTAGATAAAGAGATGTGCCATGTCATGGTTATTATTTCAAGCGGATAGAGAAATATATGAACGCGATATTATTCTAGTAGTTTATAGCTATAGATTGTATAAAACATATAAACAAGCCATACTAGACAATTCACAGTAAAGCTATTGCAAGCTACAACCGTAATCAAATGAACTAGTTCATGGATAAAGTTCATCAGTTGCAATAATTAACTTAAATTATTATATTGTGTTCAAGGGATGTTCTTAATCACCCACGATCTCAATGAATATATCTATGTACAAGTGAATTGCAATTGCTTATCAACTCAGTGCTCTTAGTAGAAATTTACGGACAGTTATTAATTTACCCAAGCAGCTAGAGAGAACCAATTTAACAAACTAGTAGTCATTTATAAATACTTTACGAAAGTTTCAGGTTTCAAAATTCTAGTTTCATAATGTTTAGATTAAGGTATTTAAAAAAATCCTAGAACAGACCTATCTAGAATCTCTAAGAAGTTAACTTAGTTAACGAGATAATTATAATCTACGCAATCCATGGAGTACCGTGAATTCGGGTGAAATTGATTATTGGGGTGAAATTAATCAGTGATGACTAACAAAAAAAAAGCACAATATTGCTTTTTAAATGAAGCCTAACAAAACTTAAGCTGTTATGTCGGACATAGCCATTAAGTCAATGATTACGGTTTTTTGGCTTTTAACTACCATGTTTTTGTTGAATAGTCTTTTTTTTCATATTTTTTGCATTTAGGCCGGAACAAATTATGATTTCGCTCCAGTCGAGGGGGGAGAGTAAAAAATAAACAAAAAACTAGAAGGGACAGCCCAATGGGGTTGTACGCCAAGTTGACGTAGGACTACGTAGTGACATTGCAATGTAAGTGCTGTTTTAATGGGAGGTTGGATCGGCATAGATAAGTAAGTTTATTAGAAAATTCTACAATTTGCTCTTTAGATATCATTTGGCAGGGTTCATGATTTTGGTCTACGCGTTATCGCGGGTTGGTATTTTCTGCCATCTCGAGCACTTCAGTGGCCAGGTATTCCATCGCCGCAGCGAAGTAGACGGGGGCTCCGGCACCAACGTGCTCGGCGTGGCGCAGTCACCGTTCCCGAGCAGCCGGTGAATGCGACTGGCAACAGCAAACCGGTGCGGTTCGTGCGGGACTTTGGCTTGCTCTTGAAATTTCCTCGAGCTGCTACGTATCACAAATGACTGCTGGCCATGCAAGGGCCTTTTTTATATAAAGGCATCGGGTATCATTGAATGGAAGGAAGGTGGTATCACAAAGGCAATGCGAAACAAATTTTACAAAAGGGGACGGGCCTCACTAGTTGCGGCAGACACCAGCGAGGAAATGAAATCATCACGCTGTATGGTTTCGGATGTTAAATTCACATCACCTTATGTAAAAGAGTCTAAGCTTATAGTGGGTGGGGTGATCCCGGCGTAGTGTTTAACATCCATACCTCATCACGAGTTCGAATCTCACGCCGGACAAGTTACGAAAATGCCCAAAGAGTTTGAGTGACTACGACGGGGATGAACTAGCCCTAGGCTGAAAATCTCGATAATCAAGAAACAACTGACGTTATTTAACCTGCTGGTTAAGTCGCTGTAATGTCATTTTTCTGACTACTGGATGGCTACTGACTACTGACGACTGCATGTTTGGATCCTTATGGTATGAGAATCTAGCTCTCGGTCCCATTCTGTGCTACGAACTGTAAATGATATATGAAATTAAAAAATCACTTTATTTTGCTAAGGAATTTGAGTTTATATGGGTCAGTATAATACGAATTATGAGCCCATTGTTATCTTTAGCAGATTCTACACGAATACCGTTTTTGTTTTTGTGTCTTTATAATTGAAATTTTAAACATCGTCGTAGTCACTCAAACACGTCTTTTTGGGTTATTTTTCCTAACTTGTCCGGGCGAGATTAGAACTGGTGACTTTGTCGTGAGTGACCAGGGTGTAATTTGTGTATTCTTAGGATTCCACATGAATTTCATGAAAGTTCTAAGCAGACTTAACTGAACCCTCGGAAATTATACTCTAAATTCGGAATGTTTCGGAATAATTTAAAATTATGAACAGATCTTCATCGTCTCCGCTCAACATTTCGAGGTGATCTTATCTAGAAGATGAGAATTTCTGTCAATGTTCTATCACAATTATGTGCAAATTATAGACGAAATTTTCTCATCCCCTTCTACGTGTATCGTTTGAACCAAGCTTTGCATCAGGTATTTTATGAAAAATCTAGAACATGCTTTAATGCATATTGCTCCGCAAATCGAGTTGACTTACTCAGTATTTTAAGAGCACTGGCACAAAAAAAAATACACCCACAATAAATATAAACATTCAAAGAAATTGAATTGTTGATTTCTGGGGCGAATTTAACACTCTTTAGTCGCAAGGTAATGTTGTTTGCCTTTTCTCCAAAACACCCAGATATGCTAAAAAACGGTTTCATAAAGCCATACCATGGTTAGTGGGAGTATGACCGCAATAAAACAAGATTATCCTAAGCTTCAATTAATGACATCATCATTGCAGTTCATTGCACTTGTTGTACTACAGGTTTTTTCTCGCTTTTTGCCGTCACAAACCCGTGTGTGATCTATAAGGCCCGGAGAGATAAACGTCATATACTCAGTGATGCCAAAATTTCAGTTAAATCTAGAGTTTCCAGTTGAACTGGAAGCATCCAGTCGAACAGATAAAGCATGAAATCGACTAGTTGGATCCGATATTTTAATTTTAGTTTGAAGTGTGTTATTAAGATGCTTATACTTTTTTTTTTATTTGTGATGAACTATAATAAATTACTAAATTTCTAGGATAATCAGAACTTCCTGTCCAAGGTTTACAAAACTAACAAGGATCAATTGGGAGTTTGTGGATACAAAAGAATTTCACGAAGGCTCAAACATTTAGGTCGAATGGTTTACTTAGATAAAGAGATGTGCCATGTCATGGTTATTATTTCAAGCGGATAGAGAAATATATGAACGCGATATTATTCTAGTAGTTTATAGCTATAGATTGTATAAAACATATAAACAAGCCATACTAGACAATTCACAGTAAAGCTATTGCAAGCTACAACCGTAATCAAATGAACTAGTTCATGGATAAAGTTCATCAGTTGCAATAATTAACTTAAATTATTATATTGTGTTCAAGGGATGTTCTTAATCACCCACGATCTCAATGAATATATCTATGTACAAGTGAATTGCAATTGCTTATCAACTCAGTGCTCTTAGTAGAAATTTACGGACAGTTATTAATTTACCCAAGCAGCTAAGAGAGAACCAATTTAACAAACTAGTAGTCATTTATAAATACTTTACGAAAGTTTCAGGTTTCAAAATTCTAGTTTCATAATGTTTAGATTAAGGTATTTAAAAAAATCCTAGAACAGACCTATCTAGAATCTCTAAGAAGTTAACTTAGTTAACGAGATAATTATAATCTACGCAATCCATGGAGTACCGTGAATTCGGGTGAAATTGATTATTGGGGTGAAATTAATCAGTGATGACTAACAAAAAAAAGCACAATATTGCTTTTTAAATGAAGCCTAACAAAACTTAAGCTGTTATGTCGGACATAGCCATTAAGTCAATGATTACGGTTTTTTGGCTTTTAACTACCATGTTTTTGTTGAATAGTCTTTTTTTTCATATTTTTTTGCATTTAGGCCGGAACAAATTATGATTTCGCTCCAGTCGAGGGGGGAGAGTAAAAAATAAACAAAAAACTAGAAGGGACAGCCCAATGGGGTTGTACGCCAAGTTGACGTAGGACTACGTAGTGACATTGCAATGTAAGTGCTGTTTTAATGGGAGGTTGGATCGGCATAGATAAGTAAGTTTATTAGAAAATTCTACAATTTGCTCTTTAGATATCATTTGGCAGGGTTCATGATTTTGGTCTACGCGTTATCGCGGGTTGGTATTTTCTGCCATCTCGAGCACTTCAGTGGCCAGGTATTCCATCGCCGCAGCGAAGTAGACGGGGGCTCCGGCACCAACGTGCTCGGCGTGGCGCAGTCACCGTTCCCGAGCAGCCGGTGAATGCGACTGGCAACAGCAAACCGGTGCGGTTCGTGCGGGACTTTGGCTTGCTCTTGAAATTTCCTCGAGCTGCTACGTATCACAAATGACTGCTGGCCATGCAAGGGCCTTTTTTATATAAAGGCATCGGGTATCATTGAATGGAAGGAAGGTGGTATCACAAAGGCAATGCGAAACAAATTTTACAAAAGGGGACGGGCCTCACTAGTTGCGGCAGACACCAGCGAGGAAATGAAATCATCACGCTGTATGGTTTCGGATGTTAAATTCACATCACCTTATGTAAAAGAAAAATGCCCTTTTCAGGGACAAAACCCCCAACCAAAGAGAGTCGAGATATGGACATATATTTCGTTTGTTGGTTATTAAACATGTTTAGCCATTTACAGCGAGACGCGACCTTTAAAGCTATGCCGTGTTGAGCCAGTGCGTGGGAATGTAAATGTTGATGAACACAAGAGAAACTTCAAATTAACAAACTCTTTAGATGGGCAAATTATGTTGTTCGTCCTGAAAAGGACGGATTTTAGTTGACGGGGAGAACATGGTTCCATTTGAACTTGGGCTTTTCACTCGGTCTTCTTGTACAGCAGGACAGCCTGAAAAATACATCACTTTGTGAAATGTTCACACCGGAAAAGTTTCATCAGCTCTGCGCCGTTGCGGATGGCCAGCTGCATGTGACGTGGTATGATTTTGGTCGACGCGTTGTCACGGGTTGGTATTTCCTGCCATCTCGAGCACTTCATCGGCCAGGTATTTCACCACCGCAGCGAAATAGACGGGGGCTCCAGCACCAACGCACTCGGTGTAGAGACCTTCCATAGCAGACAGTGAATGCGAACGAGTGGGAGCTGCAATCCGGTGACGGTGCGTAGCCGAGCACTGACTCAACATCTTTGAGATCGCTGAAAGACTGAAGGAAAATTTCAACGTGTCTCCCTTAAATATCTTTTCCTGATGCATAGGAGACGTTCCTTACTTAAATATGAAGTCTGTGATAGCAAAGTACTGTGTATTTGGTAAATTTACTCTGAAAAATCGGCATTATAAGACATCACCTTATATTTGCGTTAATTTCAATAGTTGAATGTTAAAAATCAATAGTTTTTAATATTTAAATCGAAGCGTAGAAAATGTTCCGCTCGATTGGTGCAAACATTTTGAAAATCAATCGTGGAATGACTTAGTTATTAACGTTTAAAACCTATATATTTTTCGTGACGCTCCAAATTTTCGCAATTCGAACGTGTACCCCAGTACATATTAAAAACACAGACGTAGTCCTACGTCAAAAAACTTCAAAAAATCGCTTCATATAGTAATTAAACCGTATATTTCAAAAATTTACATTATTTCTTACCCTTCGCATACGCTTTAGACTGCTTCGATTCCGCGGGTTTTATATGTCAAGCAGTCTCGGAGCTGGTAGAACTAACGAGGACCCAGCGTCGGATTGGTTACTAGCGGTGGCAGGCACCCAATGATTTAGCGGCAGGCAGCCGATGGCTAAGCAGCCGGTTTCTAAGCAGCCTATCAACCGGAGCACGCGCTGGATTTGCAGACAGCTGCTAAGGCGCAACGACGAGGAGTTAAATAATTTACTGTTTGCTGTGTGCCAGTGGTGGCTAGACAGCCAACTGCTAGGCATTAGAAAAATGCTTAAAATGAAGACCAAAAATAAGGTTTAAACCCAATCACGTACCATGCTCATCATCTAAGATGATTTCCATCTTCATCGGAATGAAGATAAACGTTCTAAAGTTAATGCCAAAGTTTTCGAAACCTCTTACGTGTTTCGTGTGAACCAACCAAGAATAAATGTTCAAAACTACCATATAGACAAAACTGACCAGTTAAACAGTTGCACTGTCAATCTTGAAATCAAAATATGTTTCGGTAACCTACAAAAACTTCGTAGCTTTTCAGTTCCACAAACATATTTTAGAAGTATTGTTGATTATTCTTTATAATTCAAACGTACAAATCTACGGTGAACAATCAATAATATAATTGTGTAGTGTATAAAAAAAAAGAACAATTAGGGTATGTGTCCCTTGACTCAGCCTATTATGCAACCAGCGATCACATTTTTCATTATAACTCATAAAGTTTTTAAGCTGTAAGCGAGATTCAACTAGTTATACACTTGCAAAGATAAATTTGATAAGACATTTGGTAGCATGTATCACTAAAAGTTACACAACTATTTTTATAATGCCAGAGACTTTCGAGGGATGTGGATTTAATGTCAGTCTATACGCACCAAATTGGGTCTATTTGTGGATGCAACTTCGTCCCATTCGATGGATTTATTACTAAATGCAGTCTTTGTACGGTTTATTTTTCTAATTTTATGAATTAAGGCATTGTTAGCTGTACTGGATTTACTTAAGACAACATTCCACAATAAAAACTAAAGTAAAACTCCCTTTAAACACTTAAATTATGTTCAGATATGATTTATCAGCCATTCAATTATGAAAACATTATAATTCACTATACAATGATTTTGTTCCTTGGATTTGTATTTAGATGAGCCACTTGAACATAAACAACCGCAAATTCATGCATTTCCACTTGAATTTTTACCAATAACAACGTTTTTACTACGTTATTGATACAACAGGCCATATTTGGGAACATACAAAATAATATGTACCCAACATTGGGTCTACGATTTTCTTGTAAAATCATTGTTATTTTTTGCTATGTGAACAGTTAGTTTGTAACGTGTAACTATTTTCTGCACATCCAGACTGCATTACTTGCTTTATCGATTCAATTAAGCCAAATTTAGATCACATGAAATCGTGTCGATCATCTGTTCAGCATAACCAGTGAAATCATGATGCCCCAAAAGTTCAAGAAATCGAAAATTACGCGGAAGTGAACAACTATAAGATGATTATTATTGACTCAATTGCTTCGGATTACATCTATCATGATTTTGTTGATTACCGCTAAATTAATGACACATTTGGTTCATAGGCCGAATGAAGGAGCTAGGCTAACATTACATCTCCTTACCCTATTTCATTAAGTAGGTTTCACTCGTTTCGTAATCATGGATTTTGTACATAGAAAAAAATTCTCATGTATTGTTGGAAATATTCACATAGCTTTTTATCTGGTCATCGTAAAATGCTATCACTAAACTATATTACCTTAACCATTATTACCTTTTTGTATAATGCACGAAATTAGTTTCGTGAAGACCAGCTAATGGCTTCGTCTATTTTGTTGTACTCATGCATGTTGGTGTTGCTGCTGAGATGAGTGGGAATAATTTATTTATCTCAAAATAAAAACAAATGCGCTGTCGAGAGTTACAACTTCATACCCATTTAGCAAGTAACTTCTCACCATGGTCAAGGGAGATCAACCACGGATTTAATAAGAGTAAGGTCTTCCCAAAAATACAGGATCGAATCCCATGTCAGAAACTATAAAAAAAAACCCTGGACAACTTCACGTTGTTGCGTTTTTTGTTTCAATTAAATTTCCAGTCGATCACGGATACAAATTTCGTCCATATAAATTATATCGATATTCAACTTGAAACAGAAAAATTATTTAAAGTAAATAAAAATTAAATATCACCTGAAAATAGTTGATCTGTCACAACTTCTCAGTTTTAATCAAACTTATTGTAAATGTGTCTAAATTATCATAAATTTAATCAATATCTTCATAAAACCCCGTTAAAGCGGTTTTCAATCTGCTACAAAATGCAATGAATAACTTTGTAGGACATTCCATAAAGATATAATGAACAAGTGGTAATTTATTGTAAAAAAAAACTGCTTTTAAGAGCTTTTTATATAAATGGTTTCATATTTCGTTAACGTTAAGAGGAAGGTTTTGATTTCATTAACGTTAAGAGGAAGATTTTGTGATCGGAAAATTGACACGCATGACCACCGAGTAGCTTCCTGTGATCCGGAACAGTCATAATAGGAGTACGGTCATAAAATTAGTCACATGTTTAATTTTTTAAAAGTACATTCAAAAGCAACATATCATTACATTTGACCCTCACGTCCACCGTCAAGCCTTATGGCTGAACCGGAACAACCGTGACTGTGTTTCTGTCCACCTTTACGGTTGTTGGAGCGTATTGGATCACTCGGAAGGCTATATATTTGATTTTAAAATCACGAGTGTGAATTAGTTCAAATGATGCCTTTAGGAGTAATGTAAATTCGGGTAAAATTGATCAGTGATGACCAACAAAAAGAAGCCAAATTTTGCTATTTAAATAAAGCCTAACAAAACTTAAGCTGATATGTTGGGGATAGCAATTGAGTCAATGATTGCAGTTAATTGGTTTTTAACTACCACGTTTTCGTTGAATTTATTTAATTTTTTATTTTGCGATTTTTAATTCTTTTACACTTTTCATTTTTTAACGAAACTTCTTCTCAAGAACGCAAACGAGAGTATTAAAAGAACATGTACATAACTCCATCCAATGATCCAGATGACGTCATCTCCCTAGCGTTGCTGTTTGGACTCGGACGGAAAATAAAATAGGATCAAGCAAAAGAATATAGTTTATCAATAATGTCGTCTTGATTTCTTGGTGATCAATTTCACCCCGTGTTTTATAATGAAATAAATTAGTTGTGCTTTAAAAATATTCATTCATACATGATTGAACTATTATGGGCGTCTAGTATATGCTACAGTACTTATTCAAAAATGATATTAATTAATAAAATAATATTCTACTGAAAATAACTCACCCGATTTCACGATAGTTTAAAAACAAAAAAGTAGAGTTGCAAGACTAATTTCAGAAATTGTGACTGTATTCAAATGATAGTTTTAGAAATACTAGATACTAGAAGATAAAAAAAACCCGCAGAGTTCTAAGACCAGGTTGAGAAATTTACAATGACCTTTGGTCCTCCGGTTCTCAGATCTGATTTCGTGTGGAAGGATAAACAAT
Organism: Aedes japonicus; assembly: GCA_034211315.2. NCBI lineage: Eukaryota > Metazoa > Arthropoda > Insecta > Diptera > Culicidae > Aedes > Aedes japonicus. The sequence goes on from JASCZW010006222.1 coordinate 97,596, forward strand.
TTCGATACTTCATGTACATCCATGCTTATATTTATTCGTAACATTTTACGGGTTTCGGCAAACAAAATAGATCGTTGTTACTAGTTCGTTTTTAAGCGCCCTTTGTTCTTTGTCGTTTTTTTCATTTAAATAAAATACATTATTCTGTTATTCTCAGTTTTTTTAGTGTTTCTTTTTTAACTATACCTTTGAACATGCACTTACCGATATATGTGGGTAAAATTTATCGCCTTTTGGGTATTCTGTTGCTAGCGTGAATTGTTGAACTGTATCCCTCTACGTTTCTTTTTTCACATTTTTTTAGCAGAACGTCGTATATCCGATAGTTTAAAATTTAACTGCAATGGCGCCCATAACCCGACGCAGTTCGATTGAGGTGGAGCGTAGCCGTAAGGCTAAACTGCTGTTTTTGCAAAAACGGGTGAGTCTTTATTTTGTTCACCATTAAGCTACCTTGCTAACGGTATTATTTTAATTCTTATAGGGTTTGACTAGCGCAGAAGTAGCCGTTCCTATGGAAGGACCCAAAAGAAGGAATAAACGCTACCGAAAGCGTAAGGTTTTTAAGGTGAGTAAGTTTCACATACCGCCTATACCGCAACTGTATTATTGCGAAACCTTACTTTTTTATTCAAGCAGAACGTGGCAGGTGATCAGACGGACTGTGGATCGGTAAACCGGAATAAGGTGACCGATGATTTACAGTTACTTCATCATGTTCACGAACAAGAACCTCCTTGCGGCAGTAATTCAAAACCACCCGAATCTTCCGTACTGCGACTTATCACAGATTTGGAGCAACCGGTAAGCAGTTTATTCATCTGTTTTGTTAGCCAGAAATTTCTATGATTTTATTCAATGCCTCGATAGAAAACTTGGGAGCCCTTTTTAAGAGGTGGAGGTCTACTTCAGTAGTGGATTAGGAATCGATTCACTGCCAAAGTGAGCTCCACTCTGCATGCAAGGAAAGGAGTTTTCTCAATTTCAAATGCTGCCTTTCCTAAGGTGAAGATCAATGGCCACTATTATGGTCGATACTATGCACAAATTCTAAATTTAAGAAACTATAACTGCCTTTCAGCTTACAGCTTGCTTTCTTCAATTTTACGTTCAAAAATTCCATGAGGCGTTGTAAAATGGCCTTAATTGCGGCCATTTTTTAGTTTGAGGGGTCGTTACCTTAATAGTTAAAATAAATAGATCCACAGCTTTCCAAACATGTTTCGAATAAGTAGTCATATTACTTAAGCAGCATACCAATTTCCGTCTATCATTGTTGTCACTCAGCTGTATCCGACCAAAACGACATGACATTTTCAACATGCTTGGTTGAACGTATATATTTATGTGTGTTAAATAATAATGTCACTTGGTTTAAAAACTGCTGAGTATTATTAATGGGAAATGAGAACTGGTTCGCAGACAAAGTTAAACTCTACCCTGTATTTATATATATAAGGTAATAAATTAAAATCTACCATGTTCTATCAATAGGAAACTAATTCGAGGCATGCCGCAAGCCAGCCGATCGTTTCCGTGGCTACAAGTGCAGCATACAAGTCCGGAGAAGTTATGAATTCCTTGGTAAGGCATCCTTCGGGTGATGCTCTCAGCGAGACCGAAGCAGACAGTTACGAACCATTTGTTTTCGTGAAGTTGGAGGAGAATCAACCTATCGATATCGAGGCAAGCGAGCAATCTGTCACAATTGAAGAACGTCAAGACTCAATTCATGTCAAGGATTTAATGGTGAGTGATGTTTGAACAACACAGTATACTTGGTTATTCAGTCCTGTTGTGTCGTATCGTGTAAGATGGCACGACTCATTCTCACATATAAGGTGACTCTCCATTCGATTAACACGGAGTGTCACCTCACCTCGTACACGATAACGAGTCGTCTCATCTCACAGCCCACAAAGAGTATACGGCGCTGAAATTAATATAAATTTAATTTAAAAAAAAAGTCATAGAGTGAAATGAAGTAGTATGGACAACTCAAGAAAGCAGTTTTCTAAATCACAAATGAATCCTAATACATTATTTCACACTTGCTTCCTGGAAATAAATTGTGTCAAATCCTTTTTTTTGTTTGTTGATTTGTTCAGAATTTATATAATTAAATCAACAAATTATTCATAGGTAATGATGAATGATAAACACACAATGGTTATCGTCAAATATATGACGGCTTTAAAAAAATGTAAGATTATTTCTTATAAACATCTTGCTATCTAGAGAACTAAAATAGATGGAATACATTTCGAAATTATAAGCGCTCATTTGAGTTTTATTTATTATCTACTATGTTAAAAAATGCTCTTTTCCGTTATCAGTCAGATAAAACTGCAATAAACTAAACATAATAATAATGGATTTAAAATATTGAAGGATTTGGTTCAAATTTGAACCAGAGACTCAGGGTGACATAGAGGCTTTGTGATGAGGGTTATTGGAAACCCTACTATCCATTCATTTCCAGGTGTTGAAATTACCTCAAATTATAGTAACACCAAGTCCAAATACTGCGAGCAACGAGAAATCACACGGAAAAAAAATCCATACACGGATCCGTGAACTGCAGTCATGAATTCGAGAACAAGCAAAAATACACCGTGAACTGAATCACGTGATCGGGAACCAATTAAACTTTTTTGGTAAAAGTCATGAAAACGTGAACTAGTTCACGGTCCGTTTTCATTTTCGTGAACGCTTTTGTTTCTGCGCAAGCGCATCAAGTCACAGTTTGCAGGCTTGGTGATATTACTGTTATAAAAACAGTCGCACATTATAGAAAAGCATCTAATAGATATAAGTTTTTATATTACAGGAAACCAGCTGCGACCAGTGGATGTTTCTGAAAACGATTCCGTTCGCTGAGGTTAAGAACTTCGTTGATTCGTTAGAAAGCGGGTTTCGCTTTAAGACCCCGAACAGTAGTGTAAAGGGTGTGCTTCGTTACTATCACTGTCGTCGAGTTAAGGTACATGCCAAGGTCCAGTGCTGTAGAAAAATCATGGTATATATTCCAAATACGGAGCAAGACGAGTGCAGCGTGAATATTAAAGGAAAACACACCTGTAGCGAAATGACTTCGGAGTCGATGGCTAAAATGCCCATACAACCGGATAATTACAGTACTTTCGACGAAATGCTTCGCACTGGGATGCCGAAATATGAAGTCAAGAAATTGTTAAGATCAAGAAATGGTAATATCTCCAACAACCAGTTAAATTACGCTGTAAAGAAGGCTTCCGCTGAGATATACGGCTGTGGAACATTATCGTTAGGTAAGAGTTTTCTCACTATTTTTGAAACTGAAAAAGGACATCTTTATTGGTCTTTTATTACACCTATCAAGGTAACATAAAGCTCCAGTTTAGATCCTGTTAGCTGTTTGTAGCAACCGGAAACTTTGCGTTAATGTAACAGAATTTCCTTGGTGTCAAATGAAAAACAGCGTAAAAATATTAAATTTTTGTATGGATCGTCACGTTTTCCCAAACCCACCCTCCCCCCTTACTGCGTGACATAATTAATGGACTTTCCCTATGTCAGGGGTCTAACAACTCTCAGCGCGCTAATGGCATGGTTCCTCTGCCGCATGCAGAGTTGCCACAATGATTTTAGGTTAGCTAAGGTCAGTTACCGACTGGTGAGGAACGATAGCTTAAGCAATGACTATTATGTCTGCATTTGATTTAGAAAAACTGAATCCCTTGGACCAACATTGTGTTGAAAATACAAGAACTACTTTCTAATTATAACTTATTCTTGGCTTTGTATTCAATTAAAATTACTTACTTATTCAAACCACATAGCTTTAGTTTATCATACACCGTCCCACTCACTATTGTCTCATCAACGAAGATAGAACCTACTATAAAAACCTTCTACTAACAATTTCCTTCCTTAAGATACTTCAGGTGGTGCAACAGTATATACGACCCTTAGTTGCAACGTGGTTCGAATAAAATTCCTTCCCTTTCCTTATTGGTCCACATACCGTTCATTAATCCTAAACATGAGGACACCAGGAGTTGCACATTGAGAATGATTCACTAGTCCCAAGTGACAATCTGTTGGTTCTCTGTGCAACTTCAACTAATTTCGATCAATCACGGAGGATCAAACCACGGGTGATCGATATGCTCATGCTAGTTCAAAATTAAAACAGACCATACAATATAAAACACCAATTTAATAATGAACAGCCTTAGAGTATTACAAATTTGAAAATTCAAATTGAACAAGTTTTCAACCGTTGAGTCCTGGTTAGTCAATAAACATGATTAAAATTAACATAACATGGCATAAGATGTTGAAAGTTCCCAATGTTATCTCACACTACTCGATAATATGAATAATTGATTGTTGGTAATTTTTTTCACCGTATTCTGACATGCCTTACCCCCAGACATTGTATATGTTTTGATTTTTTAATTGATCTTTTTGCTTTTTTTTTTCTTGTTACTAATTTCATTTTCACATTTGATTATATTTTACTACGTGTAGGTGAACTAGAAGAGTGGGCCAAATCGTGCTCGGCAGTGCCTTTAAACCAGGAGACGGCTTTTGTAATCGGTCATGACATAGATCATGAGAACGGCCGTTTTCGCATAGTGTATAGCAGTCGAAAATGGCTAAGTCTGTTCATGTCATTCGATACAGTGGCTGCTGACTGTACGTTTAAGACCACTCTTAAGGACACCCGTTAATGGTCATTTGTGTCATTGATCACATGAGACATGCTCATCCAATGGCATTTGCCACTGTTACCAGACAAGAAGAGGTAGATTATTGCTACGTTTTTGCTACAATTGCGAATAGATGCAAAGGCTTCGGAATACCTCTAGTAGTTATAACCTTCATTAGTGATGGTGAGATTGCTTCAAAGAAAGCTGCAATAGCATTCTTCGGCTCGAACGTCCAGCTTGTAAACTGTTTTTTTCACGTGATGCAAAATGTGCGCAAGCATCTAAAGAAAAACTCCAAGGATTTTTCAAAGGAGCAGGTGGAGCAGATACTTAAGGATATCGGACGCATGCAGATTTCTCCAACAAAACAACACTTTGACCTTGCATGTGACCTGTTCAAAGCAAAGTATCTAAACCGCACTGACTTTTTGAAGTTTTTCGACAAGTACATGTTCGATGATTATTTCCGAAATTGGTTCGAAGCCTTTCAACCGGGTTGTCCAGCGACGAACAATGCTCTGGAAGCTGTCAATAGAGCAATAAAGCAATGTCATCTTATGAAGGAACGTGTTCCTTTCGGTATTTTCAAAACCCGAATCTTAACCGTACTGGAAACATATTCAGGGCCTACTCGTCAAGTGAAGAATACCAGAGAATATGGCATAAGTATCGAACGAAAGGCATTTGATTGGCTGCAAAGCGACAGGAAATGCCGCACATTGAATGACCAGGACACAGCAAAAGCTTACGTTTTTCTTCCAGGACAGGAGAGAAAGGACGTTTCCGTTCATGATATCGACGTTTTTCGTAAACCACGATACATAACCTTTGATGAGTTCAGTCAAAACATTGGAAATATTCACCGAGTGATGTTTCGAACGTTGGCTGGCGCGCATGGAGTTGCGTGTGTTATACATTCTTCAAAGCAAACAGCTGTCACCATGTCGTAGTAGCTGCTGTGTCCCGCGATCGCTACAAACTGCGTCCCGGTGGACCGTTAAACGTCCACCGGGCAGGCCTAAACAGATAAGCCAAGCGTTGATCGTTGATTAGATGTTTAGTTATAATTTAAGTTAATACTATAAGTACATTGAAGCTTCTTGTTTATCTATGATTTATTGCAAATACGTCGCTAGGATGAAGGTTGTGTGTTCTTAGTCTTTCGTTTATAATCATTTATTTTAATACATTTAAAATCATAAATACCAACGAAATAAACCAGATTTAAACTTGTTTATAAATATTCTGCATACTTTTAATTTGATTTAATGAGAAACCCATCCCATTGACTGTTGTTTCTTGATAAACTTTGATATGTTTGATCCAACGTTCTGTTTATTGTGCCATTCATTCTCCTGTTTTATATTTGTTTAGTTATTTTAATAGAGATTCCATACAACGCTTCTAATACACCGAAAATATTGGAGCGGACACTTTTCGAAGTTTATGTTTTTGATATCATTGTACACTTTGTAATTATTGACTCAAAATGGTCAATTGACTGAAACGGTAGGAAAAATTACCTACAACCTAATTACAATCAAACTGACTGCATATTAAAACTGGCTTGTATTTAATGCTTTGCGGAATATAATTGATTTCTTGTTTTTTAAATTATTATAAATGCTATTTTTATTATTAAATGATCTCATCCAGTCATTTGCCATTTTTTTGTTATTTTTTAATTATAAGTTTGTGGCTCATTCCAAATTGAGAAACGCTCCTTTGCTTTGATTAATTGGATAATTGCTTTCATCATAAATTTGGTGTAATTTCACAGGCATTGTTACCAACTTGCTTTGAAAAGTCTTTGCCATTCAAATGAGTTTTTATTTTTTCAAGTGCTGCTCTAAATTAGTCTATTGCTCATTTTATTTTTAATTTCCGGCTACTGTTTTGTTTTGTGAGCTTGAACATTTTTAATAATTTGACGAACATTTGAAAATTATCACTGGTTGGTTGTTGTACTCCCCTTGACGGGTATACGTTTTTACTGCCGTATTTATAGGTTGTGATCAAATTAAACAATCTTCTTTATCGACAACGATTTTTCTAGACGAGTGACAGTCTTATGACCATTGCTGAATTCAGCATATTATTTGATAAAAAGTCAATTGTAAAGGCTCAACAATTCTTATTCGAAGTGTATGTATACATAAATCCATTTGCAAAACTTTCATTGTCTATTGCACGTTATTGAATATTCATTGCTCATTTCACTACTTCCGTGTGAATTTTTTTAATTTATCCTAACACACATGCGCTCTGGGACTTATTTAGTTTTCAAATGGTGTTTTTGATAATTTTATGGGAATGTTTACACGTGATCATATTATTTTTGAATTAAATGATGGGTAACTGTATCTGCCACATGGGACATTTGAGTTTATTTTATTGTGATTATTCAGTATTTCATTGCTCATTTTACTATTTTTATGGGAAAATTCTATAAAACTCCAAGACATATGCGAGTATTTCAGTGAACAAATTACATCATTTGGCGGAAATCAAGCCATATTTAATTGCATATATACTAATAGCTGTTGCCTTATTTGATAGATTTACCGGTCACAATTAGATTATCCGAAGATGTTTCCTCAGCTTTTATTGCTCATTTATGAATTTTTAATGCTGATCACTCATTATTAGTACGCACTGCCCTTAATAATCTAGTGGCACTTATTTCTTTTTCTGTTGCTCAAATTTATCTTTTAATTGATGAATAATTATGC